>WOXC01000535.1:0-131246 GCA_011680675.1 Gymnobelideus leadbeateri
AATATCAAGGGAATTAATGAAAAGAAACGCTAGGGAAGGTGGACTAGCCATGCCAGATCTTAATCTGTATTATACAGCAGCAGTCATCAAAACTGCTTGGTACTGGAAGAGGTGTAGAGTAGTGGATCAATGGAATAGATTAGGTGCAGGAGACCCAGCAGTTAATGAATATAGCAATCTATTATTCGATAAACCCAAAGACCCCAGTTTTTGGGATAAGAATGCACTATTTGACAAAAACTGCTGGGAAAACTGGAATACAGTATGGCAAAAACTGGGCATAGACCACTATCTAACACCATATACCAAAATCAAGTCCAAATGGGTGCATGATCTAGGTGTAAAGGATGATACTGTAAGCAATTTGGGAAAGCAAGGAATAGTTTACCTGACAGATCAGTGGAGAGGGGAAGACTTTAGGACCAAACAAGAATTAGAGAGCATTATAAAATGCAAAATGGATAATTTTGATTACATTAAATTGAAAAGCTTCTGTACAAACAAAGCCAATGTAACCAAGATCAAGAGGGAGGTGGGAAATTGGAAAAGAATTTTTACAACTTGTGTCTCTGATAAAGGACTCATTTCTAAAATGTATAGAGAACTGAGCCAAATCTATATGAATACAAGTCATTCCCCAATTGATAAATGGTCAAAGGATATGAACAGGAAGTTTTCAGAGAAAGAAATTAAAGATATCTATAAGCATATGAAGAAATGCTCTAAATCACTATTAATTAGAGAAATGCAAATCAAAACAACTCTGAGATACCACATCTCTCCAGTCAGATTGGCTAAGATGACAAAACAAGAAAGTGACAAATGCTGGAGAGGATGTGGACAAATTGGAACACTAATACATTGCTGGTGGAGTTGTGAACTTATCCAACCATTCTGGAGAGCAATCTGGAATTATGCCCAAAGGATTATAAATAATTTCATACCCTTTGACCCAGCCATACCACTTCTAGGGTTATATCCCAAAGAGATCATAGAAGTGGGAGGAAGACCCATATGTACAAAAATATTTTTAGCAGTCCTTTTTGTGGTTGCAAAGAATTGGAAACTAAAGGGGTGCCCATCAATTGGGGAATGGCTAAACAAGATGTGGTATATGAATGTAATGGAATATTATTGTGCTATAAGAAACGAGGAGGTGACAGATTTCATAATTACCTGGAGAGACTTATACAAACTGATGCTGAGCGAGAAGAGTAGAATCAGAAGAAATTTGTATACAATCACAGACATACCATATCTGTGATGACCAACTATGACAGACTGGACTCTTTTCAGCAATGCAGTGATTTAAGTTAATCCAAAAAGACTCAAGAAAGTGAGAAATGCGCCATCCAGAGATATAACTAGAAAGAACTGAGCCTGAATCCTAATGGAAGCAAACTAAATGATCTTGTTCTTTTCATTGTTTGGTTTTATTTCTTCCTTACCATCTTTCATCCCACCTAGTACAATATGCCTTTGTAATTGGAATAATGTCTAATATGAATGCATTTGCAGACCCTATACTGTACTATATGCTGTCATGAGGGGAGGGGGAGGGAAGTAAAGGAAATTTGAAAATCAAGGAACTATGGAATTGAATCTTGTTAACTGAAACTAAACTAATAAATTAATTAAAAAAGAAAAAAAGAAAAGGACAGCTTGAAGAACAAGACCAGTCCAGAGACTTCAGCTCTTTATATGCTGCCTGTAAGCAATTTCAGACTGGGAGTGAACCTGATTCTTTTGTTAGAGCTGTTGGCAGATAGGTTGCACAGCAGATAGATTGCCAGCCCTGGAATCCGGAGGATCTGAGTTCAAATCCAGCCTCAGATACTTATCAACTATGTGACCCTGGGCAAGTCATTTAACCCTGTTGGCTTCAGTTTCCTCATTTGTAAAATGAGCTGGAGAAGGAAATGGCAAACCACTCCAGGATCTTTGCCAATAAAACCCCAAATGAGGTTACAAAGGGTCAGACACAACGGAAAGGCCTGAACAACTCTGTGGTCTTCTGCCTTCAAATCAGCATCTGCAGCATATGTTGCTGTTGTCATTATTTGTCCTTCATTTCTGACAAGGACCAATGACATCATGAGGTGAAGTCTTAACTCGAGAGTGAATTGGAATTAAGGGAAGCAACAGCAACAACCTGCTTTTCTATAGTTGGGTGATTCAGAGGGTGGAGCAACGGATCTGGAGCCAGGAAGAGCTGCGTTCAGATCCTGCTTCTGACACTGGCTGGCCCTGGACAAGCCACCTGAGCTTCATCAGTCTCATTTCCTCATCTCTAAAATGGGAAAAAATACATGATAGACAGATACATAGATAGATAGATAGAGAGAGAGAGAGAGAGAGATGGATAGACAGATGGATAGATAGACAGACAGACAGACAGACAGATAGATAGATGGATAAAATGGGAATGCTAAAAAGCATCTACTTCACAGGGTTCTTGTGAGAGTCAAATGAGATAATATATTTAAAGTGCTTGAAACACTCTATAAATGCTCAGAATGACCTGGCCACCTTGCTGTGTCTGAAGCTTGTCTCCTCCAGGGCTATTTCTCTGATGCCTCCTTCCCTCTTCTCCTTGTTTCCCAACACACACACACACACACACACACACACACACACACACACACACACTCACACACACATACACTCACACACACTCATACACACTCACACACACTCACACATACACCAGAAATCTAAGCTGACCGTCTTGAACACATTCTTTTCGAGATGTCAGACCCATTAGCATGTTTATGCAGCCAGTGTCCCTGGGGACCTGAGGGCCTGGACCTCCCAATGGAAACTGGACAGGTGAGGGAGGGATAGGACTGGTCAGAGACGTGAACCTGCTGCAGCCACCGAATTCCTGTCCGTCTGCCTGAACAAGTCCAGGGTAGACAGCCTCAGATGACTGAGGGCCTGCCCCACTCTTCCAAAGCTCCCTCACATCTTTTTAACTTGTCTCCATCAAGCCAGGCCTCCAAGCCCAGGGGTCACTTGACACCAACACATTTTAATTCAGAAACTGATTTCTTCTTTTAGGCAACGTGTCATTTCTGAAATTGCTTTCTCTCCCCAGAGGCACGGAATGTCAGAGTGAGCACAGGTGTGGTGAATACTCTCTGCCCCCCTCCTCCTCCCCTGCTCCCTGCAGCCCACCCCCATCACCACCAGCAAGTTCAGAGAAGGGATTAGGGGATGACTTGGGGGAGGGAGGTACCCATTAGAGCCTTGAGCTGCCAACTTTGGTTCTCATGTTTCCCTGGAGTGATTGGGGTGGGGAAAGGAGGGAGGAGGGAAACTAGAAATAGTCTTGGAGTCTCTCCCCAGCTGGGGGTCCAAGACTGGGGTAATTCCAGCTGGGCAGGCTGTAGCATGGAAGACAGGACCAGAGACTGAGCCCCTGAACTGGGAGGGAAGTTGGGAACCAGAACTCAACCTCAAGACTCTTGAAGTTTCAAAGTAAAGAGAGCAGGCATCCTTCATTAAGCATTCTATGCATTGGACTGGAGCAGGGGTGGGGAACCTTTGGCCTCAAGGCTACATGTGGTCCCTCGGTCTCCACCCCTGGACTACGGTTTTTCTTATCCTACCTGGAATTTCCTATTCCCCTTCTTCCCCCCATCTATGTCTCACTCTGTTACAGAAACACAGAGCTCTTGTAGAAAGAATATTGGATTAGAGGACCTAGTGCTAAATATTTGCTGCTATTTCCTATGTATCTTAGGGAAGGTCTCTGCACCTCTCTGGTTCTGTTTCCTTACCCAATTAAACTGGATGATCTCTAAGGTGGATTCTAGCTCTAAATCCTATTGAGAAACACCTACCCACAGGTGCAAGAATCACTACGTTGCCACCTCCTGACTTTGAGGTCCATAAGGGTAGACTCAGTATCTTTTTCCCCCAATCCTCAATATCAAATTTAGTACACTAAATATAGTAAGTTCTCAGCAAACATACATTAAATGAATGAAAGAATGAATGAGTGAACATCCCATCTCATCATCTTGGAAATCTGGGCACTTTATCAATGAGAAGATCTCCATCTCTGAATCACTTAACTCCACAATCACAACTAGGGTGGGGCAATCAAAGCCTTTGCCACAGGATATTGTATTTAGAAGGAATTAGTAACACTTGGATTCCTTCAACAGCACAAAAACCAACAACAGCAATGAGAAACTAGCACCTGGTTAGCAAAAATAATTCATTAAATAGGAAGTCATTGAAAAGAGGGATGGGGTGAACCCCTCCCCTGCATTGTCCTACTTTTCCCCACCCAAATTCTATTCAACTGAAGCCTTAGTCTGTGACTTTGTTCCTGATGTGGTTTGTGGCACAAAAATGTCCTAGGCACAAAAATTCTTAGCTGTGGCTCTGCCACTGAAGTATCTAAGATCCTGTTTATTGTGCAGGGTCCAGAGATACAGATGTAACTGTTTTTGCCTTTCTCTATATCGCCTGTACTTAGCACAGAGCCTGGAATTGAGCAGACCCTTAATAAATGCTTGTTGACTGATAGCAAGCATAAAGCTGTCAAGGAGAAAGCTGTGACTGCATATGTTGAGAGATATTGGCAGCCAGAAATCAAAGCTTAATGGGAAGAACACATATGCAGAAATTGATACTTAATGCAACATCAGTCTTAGTATAGACTTTTAAACATGTAAAATGAAAAATCTAATAAAAATTCATACCATATTAATGAAACATAGGACTGCTCACCCTCAGACATCTATAGAAAGACTGTCTCGCTCTTTAAAAACTGGCACATGGGGGCGGAGCCAAGATGGCGGAGTAGAAACAGCTCATCCAAACCACTCTGCCCCCAGATTCCCCCCAAACGATGTAAAAGGGGACTCTGAACAACTTCTGGAGCCCCAGCACCCACAGAACGACACAGAGAAGCTAAACTCCCTCTGAGGACAGCCCAGCAGCCCTGCAGGAAGGACCAGCGCAGTGGTCTGGGACCTGGCAGCGTGCGGCGCGCAGAGCGCAGGAGCCCAGCCGAGCCGAGCCCAGGTCCGCTTGAGCCGAGGTTTTAACCCCAGGGCGGCAGGGCCAGCAGCCAGCTGGAGGAACCCCAGAACACCAGGAGCTGTGGCGACTCCAGAATTATCAACATAGACTTGCCTAGGACAAAGTAAGAGGTTAGTGTCCTATGGACTTTGGGACTGGTATTAGGGAATGCATCGGCTCCCTCCCCTGGGGGCTAGAAGCCACTGAAGAGACATGCCATTTTGTAGTTTTCAGAGGCAACTCCCGCTCCCAGCCTGCAAATTTGTAGGGAGATCCAGCGATCAGTCTTGGGGGGGTAATCGCTCTTGCTTTAACCTCCCTGGAGCTGGATTGTGATCTAGGGTGGAAGTCGTGGGTGGGTTTACAGCTTGCCAGAAACAGAAGTTGCCCCCCACACGTTCAGGACGAAAATTCCTCTATCTGGCCTTAAAGCCATAGTGTGGCAACAAGCCCAAAAGTCAAGCAATTAAGTGGCAACATGCCAAGGCAAAGGAAACAGAAAAATGCAACCCTAGACTCCTATTTTGGGGGCAGAGAGCAGGAAAAGGACTGTGAGGTCAGAAGTCCTGCTCCAAAAGCCCCAAAGGAAAACATGAGCGGGTTGCAGGCCATAGAGCACCTTAAGAAGGACTTTAAAAATCAAATGAGAGAAGTGGAGGAAAAATTGGAAAGAGAAATGAGAAGGATGCAGGAAAAGTATGAAATGAGGGCCAACAGCCTGACTGAGGAAAACAACACCTTAAAAAATAGACTAACTCAAATGGCAAAGGAGGCCCAAAAGGGCAATGAGGAGAAGAATGCCTTAAAAAGTCGAATTTGCCAGATGGAAAAAGAATCTCAAAAGTTTACTGAGGAGATTCATTCCTTCAGAGTTAGACTGGAGCAAATGGAAGCTAATGACTTTATGAGAAATCAAGATGCTGTTAAGCAGATCCAAACAAATGAAAGATTAGAAGGCAATGTGAAATATCTCATGGGAAAAACCACTGACCTGGAAAATAGATCCAGGAGAGACAATTTAAAAATTATTGGACTACCTGAAAGCCATGATCAAGGAAAGAACCTAGAAATCACCCTTCAAGAAATTCTCAAGGAAAACTGCCCTGATGTTTTAGATCCAGAGGGCAAAATAGAGGTTGAAAGAATCCACCGATCACCTCCTGAAAAAGATCCCAAAAAGAAAACTCCCAGGAATATTATAGCCAGGTTCCAGAATCCCCAGATCAAGGAGAAAATACTACAAGCAGCCAGGAAGAAACAATTTCAATATTGTGGAAACACAATCAGAATAGCCCAGGACCTGGCAGCTTCTACACTGAGGGATCGAAGGGCATGGAATATGATATTCCAGAGGGCAAAAGAGCTGGGAATGAACCCAAGGGTCACCTACCCAGCAAAACTGAGTATTTTGTTTCAGGGGAAAATATGGTCATTCAGTGGAATAGAGGACTTTCAAGCATTCTTGAGGAAAAAACCAGAACTGAATAGAAAATTTGACATCCAGACACAAGAAGCAAGAGATGCCTGAGAAGGTAATCAGGAAAAGAAATCAAAAGGAACTTATCAAAGTTGAACTATTTACATTCCTATATGGAAAAACAATAACTGTGACTGATGATATCTTTCTCACTATGAAAATAATGGAAGAAGGGGGTGTGGTCATATGAATACATATGTGAATGTGTCTGTATATGGTTACAGTTATATATGGATAGAGGACATAAGTTGAATTTGTTGGGAAGGGAGAACACTCAAGGGATGAAATTATGAGGTGAGAGAGAAAAGTGGCAAGAGGAGATGGGGAGAGACAGGGTAGTGTAAACTATCCCATGCAGAAGAAGCAAGGGGAAGTGGTTGCAAAAGAGGGAGAGAATAAGGAAGGCTAAAAAGGCAAAACCACATTCACATTGAATTTGGTTCAGGAAGAAAATGACATACAAACTAAATGGGATATCTCAACCTGCAGCAGGATAGGGGGAAGGGGGATGGGAGGAGGGATGATGGATGGGAGGGCATCCTTGGGGGAGGGGAGGTTGGAAGTACCCACTATAGAAGAGGGACAGGATCAAGTAGGGAATGGACCAGGTGGGGGTGGGATGAGTGGGAGGGAATTATAAGCAGCCTTGTACAATATATCTACTATGATAATATTTTGCATAGCTAGACATGTACAACATATACTGAATTACTTATCTCCCAAGAGGGAATGGGTGACAAGGGAGGAAGGAAATGGATCTGAAATTTGAGGTCGTAACATTAAATGTTTCAAATATATATAAATACTATTATTAATACTCTTTTCCTTGTAATAGGGAGATAAGATGTGCAGGCATTGGGATGCAAAGATTCACCTTCCTCTAATGGAAAAGTCGAAGGGGGTATGGGAGAAGGTATGGGAGAGAGTAGATCGGAGGAAGCGATATCTTGTGGGATTACTATTCTGGGAGGTTGGGTAGGGGAATAATGGGGGGAAAATGATTGTAACTCAAAATCTGGCGGAAATGAACGATGTAAAACAGAAGTTAATAAAGCATTTGTTTATAAAAAAAAAAACTGGCACATGGTCTGCCCCAACCCACTGTCTGATTTGGGTAACCATGTAGCCCTGGCAGTCCCACGGTAATAAATCCACTTCCAAATTTAAAAAAAAAGAAAGAAAAAATAAAGAAAGACTGTCTCATTGACATAAGGGAGAACTAGCATTAATGTACATTTTTAGCTCATAAACTCAACAGATAAACTTTTGCAACCAACATTCTTCAGTCCACCAAACAACAGTAAAAGCTGATAATGGATGAATGTTATTGGATATGTCTAATGTAAGTGAAAGTAGTTTATCTTTAGATAGAGTCTATGAAACAGCTAAAATATAAGAAGGAATAAAAAGATATGTAAGGTATTTGTGTGTGTATGTGTGTGTGTGTGTGTGTGTGTGTGTGTGAGATGTGTGTACACATGGGTCTATCTAAATGTAGCTCAAATGAAGACATAAATAGATATCTTTAGAGTCTCCTCTCCTTACCCTTCTCCAAGAGACTGATTCTTGTCAGGAGAAGAGCAAGAGGTTGTGGCCAATTTATAGGAAATAAATCCTTATCCAAGCAAAAAAATAAAACAAAGAAAATATAGAGATGAAAATATACCAGATAATACACACAGTGAATGAGCTTTCCCTTTGGTATTGAGATAACTCAACTCAACCAAGAGAAAGTCCCAGATTTCAACCAAGAGTAAATTTCTCCAAGTCTTTAATGTGGTAAGTTGGAAACAGGAACATGATCAAGGTGAAAGCTTTGCTATGTGTTGGCTTCTTCCCAGCGTCTTACTCTTTCTTCATCAGGTAGAATCATGTATATTCTCTCTTGAAGCTGGAAACCATAAGACCAGAATCTTTCTTCTCTCAAGCTGTTACTATCTTAGTCTCTCATACATGGAGAAGTCATGGGTCTCCACCAATGATGATTCTTATGCAAAAGGGCTTTGAGTACCTGGTTACAGGCATATAGCTAAAGCATGTATTAAGAGCTTGCTATATGCTTACTGTTATCAATCAGTAAACATTTATTAAGTACCTACTGTGTGCCAAGCACTATGATAAGAGTAAAGACAGTGCTGCCCTTACAAAGAACCTACAATCTAATGGGGGAGACAAGATGCAAACAAACATATACAAAAATACACACACACACACACACACACATACAGACATACAGGATAAATAGGAAAAAATTAACAGAAGAAAGAAACAGGAATTAAGAGGAGTTGGGGAAGGCTTCCTGTAGAAGGTAGGATTTTAGTTGTGACTTAAAGGAAGCCAAGTAGGTCAGTAGTTGGAACACAGGAGGGAGAGCATTCCAGGCTTGGAGCAACAAGAAAGAATGCCCAGCGTTGACTGATGGAGGATCTTGTTCATGGACCATCAAAAAGGACAGTGTCCTTGGATCTAAAAGTATCTGTCTTGACTGTAAAGTATAAGAAGATTGGAAAAGTTGGAGGGGCTAGGTTATGAAAGAGTTTGAATCTAAATGGAGCATTTTGTATTTGTTCTTGGAGGCAATAGGGAGCCACTGAAGTTTATTGAGTAGGTGGGTGTTAAACACTGGGGATATACAAATAAAAGACTGCAAAAGAATTCCTGCCTTCAAGAAGCTTAGGGGAAGACAGTACATAAAGGAGATGGTATGGCACAGTGGGAAGATGGCTGAGTGGCACAGAGGCTTTATTCTTCCTACTTAAAATAAGGTGAAAGCTCTTTGATCAAAGCCTGGGAACAAAGGGCAAAGTGTAAAGTTCCAGTGTGGGGTATATGTGTGGGAAATGGGGATCATGGCCAGAGTAGAGGCAGCATGGTATGCATGAACTCAGCCATCAATAGGATACAAATAATTATCAATCAAATAGTTGTCATTCTATTTTTTTATAGAAACACGTAGCAATTCAGGACCAAGTTCTTGCCACTTTCTTTACAAAGTGATTCTCCCTATGGATCCTAGACTTATTGTTCAATGCGGATTATACAAAAAGAAGGTAGGAACTATAGAATCTATGACTGCCAGCTGTAAAAATTTTAGCATCTCCTGAATACTTAGTAAGATATTACCTGGCAACTAGAAATAGACATTTAGAAGCTTTCACAAAATGATAGATGATAAATTCCCACCCAGTGGGCATCTAGGTGGCACAATGGATAGAGTACTTGGCCTGGAGTCATAGAGGCTCATTTCCCTGGGTTCAAATCTGACCTCAGATACTTACTAGCTGTGTGGCCTTGAGCAAGTCACCTAACCCTGTTTGCCTCAGTTTCCTTATCTGTAAAAATGAGCTGGAAAAGGAAATAACAAATTACTTCAGTATCTTTGCCAAGAAAATCGCAAATGGGATCATGAAGAGGTGGACATTACTGAAACAACTGATCAACAGCAACAAATTCTCACACTACAAATAGAGATCTCAAAAATATATTGGAGAACTCAATGAACAAATTGTAATGGAACTGGAGCACTATCAGAGACCAAACTGTTGCTCACAATGTATTCATAAAAATTTAAGAATAATACTTTTAATAGATGTCACTATACAAAGGGCTCACAATCTCCAAACTTCATGGAATGATCATTGGATCAAATATCTAGCATTGGCAGGGATCTCAGAAGCCACCCAGTCCAACTCTCTCATTTCACAAATCAGGAAACTGAGGCCCAGATAAGTGGAAAACTTTAAAGATATAGAGACCTACAGGAAGAAATTAAAACTATCTGTGTACAAGCTATGTACAGACACTTATTAGCTATGTGACCCTGGACAGATCACTTGACACTGTTTGCCTCAGTTTCCTCATCTGTAAATGAACTGGAGAAGGAGCTAGCAAACCCCTCCAGTATCTTTGCCAAGAAAACCCCCAATGGAGTCACAAAGAGTCAGGCACAACTGAAAAAGAATTCAACAGCAAAGTATATTTATTTATTATTCAGAATATATTTATACTGTGATTTTATATAATAATGACAATAATAAGAATAACTAGCATTTATATGGCACTATAGGTCTAACACCCTCTCCACTGGGTCACTTAACTGCTTTTAATTATATTCTTTCTATACCTCCACAACATGCCCCAAAAGTCTCAATGTAGCTTTAAGCTACTGTACTAAGACTTTAGGGACATGCTATTTAGTATTTTCTTTTCAAAGGAGTCTTATTTTAGGGGTGTGAAGAGGCCAGGGGTATGTCAGTTCCAACTGGCTTTCAGTTAAACTTTCAGTGTGCACATTTACACTTCAAAAATCAGCAACAGCTACAAATGGGGGTAGGGGGAGTTGATTTATTGTTTTGTTGATTGTTTAGACTTAAGAAAGTAATAGCAAATATGTCAATAATGCAAAATAAACTTAGAAGTGTGCACTAAGAACATTTTTTGGAGGAGAGATGGTTTTTAGATATTTACTAGCACACAAATGTGGCTTATATTGAAGGACAGCCTGCTATATATTTTGATCAATGCAATATTTATCGACTTTAATTGACCCTGAAAGATAAGCTAAGAACTTTAACTTTTTTTAAATTCTGAATTTAAAAACACCAAATAAAATGAATGTTTCCACCTATGTAGTAGAAAAGGAAAAGATGATTGTACATGAATCTACAGGTCTCTATTGTGTGCAGTTTGCTTTGCTTTTTAAGTATATAATGTGTTCAACCTGTAGCTTTCAAAGTTAGACCTTTGACTTTTGAAAGGCAAGATCGCTACAAGGTCACTGCCTAACCCAGCTTTGTGTTCTGACCAGCCCGAGCTGGCTGTATTTCTCCTAAGTGTCCCAGTATAAGCTTTCCTCCACCTGGGCAGAGCAATTAATCCTGCCTGCCACTTTCCCTCACTTGGTCCCTGCCTCATTCCCAGGCCCTCCTTCCCCCCCCCTTCCTCCCCCACTCTGCTTCTCTCCTTGTTCATCTCTGCTGCCCCTCTGCTCTTTTACTGGCTAATAACGCTCCTGTCAATTCAGATTAGAGCCCATTACGTTCCTTCATCTCAGCTTAAAATATTTGTGGTTTCCTATTTTGCCTAAAGAGTTACATCCAGACAGAGGACACTTGAGGAAGAGGAATGCATTTCTGTGAATTCCTGAGGTGGTCTCCACTGGATTCCTAGTAGATTACAGAAGGGTAAGAATCAGAGAAATTGGGGAGGAGGACAATAGCTCCTTACACTTCTATGCTCCGGTGATGAGCCCATCCAGGGAGTCGAATCTGCTATGCCAGTAAGACAAACTCAGAAAACACATTCACAGATTTTGGTCTGAGGGTCAGTTAAAAAATCAGAGACTTAGGCGTGAAACCATTACATGCATTATCTCATCAGGTCCTTGAAGCAAGAATTGTCAAGTTTCAGAGTCTGAGAATTAGCTATAGAATCGTAGCATCAGAGAATCCTATCCCTGTGTTGCAAGCACTGCTATAAAGATGAGAAGGCATGCAAGCAGATACCATACCAAACACCTTTTTATAGGTGGGAGTCAAACTCCTCTTAGTCTATGTCAAATCTATACTCAGAGGGACCTAGAGAGATACTATGGCTCAGCCTCCCTCCTTCAGGCAGGTAATTCAATCCAACAAACATCTGCCAAATGAGAGGGTTGGACTAGATGACCTCTGAAGCCCATTCCAGCTCTAAACCTATGAGCCTATGAACATGTATTAAATGTCTACTTTGTGAAATGAGCCCTTTCAAGTTTGAAAAAATGTCTGACTTACCTTGCCCTCCAGTAAGTCCTTCTCTGACATCAGGGCATGGAGGCAGCCCTGGATTCTTGGTGACTGTACCAGTGGAATTCATGGTCTGCTGGGTCCTTCCAAGGCTTCTAAGTCAGGTCCAAGGATAAACTATTTACCTGTCATTTAAGAAGCACCCTAGCATGTCCCCAAAAGTTATCAAAGAAAAAGGGAACATGGACCTATAGACAAAATAGATCATATCTTTCCATAGTAACGCCAAACTGGGAACTAAGGGTTATCTTCCTATTGGAGAATGACAAATAATTTATGGTATATGACTGATTGAATCTTATTATGCCATAAGAAATGACAAAATAGATAGTTTCAGGGAAAACTGGGAAGATCTTTGTGACCTGATACAGAAGAAAGTGAGCAGAACTAAGACGAATTTATACAATAACATTAATATTAGAAGAAAAAACTGCTATGAAAGACTCTAGAACTCTGATCAATTCATGAGTCCAGAGGATTGGAGATGAAACATACCACTCATGTCCTGCCAGAAGGGGTTGGACTAAATTTGCAGAATAAGACAGATATTGGGCAGCTAGGTGGCGCAGTGAGTAAGAACGCTGGCCCCAGAGTTGGGATGACCCGGGATCAGTCTGGCCTCAGAAAATGAGCACCCACACATAAATAATGACTGGCCGTGTAACCTTGATCTTAACCCCAATTGCTTAAAAAAAAAAAAAAAGAATAAGACAGATATTTCTGGCCATGGCCAAGATGAGAATTTATATTATAGCTATGCATATTTGTTATGAAGTTTGTATTTTTCTTTTTTGTTTGTTTGTTCATTTTTGTTTTTGTCCTTTTGGGGAGGAATGGGAAGGAGTGAAAATAAATGTTTATTAATCATAAAAATAAAATTAAGTTTAGAGGAAAAGAAAGCAAGAATCTGGTTAAATTCAGACAGGTCCATTGCTAGATTGGTAAATGTTTTAGCTATATCAGCTTTGGAAAATCATCTACTAATCTGCAGTTACACCCAAGGATCCAGCACTGGACTTTTAGTTAAGAATACTTGAGTTTGAATCATGCTTCAGATAACTTAACTAGCTTTGTGACCCTGGCCAAGTCACTTGATTCCTTTTAGCTTCGGTTTTACAGTCCCCTCTATAAAATGGGGATAAGAATAGTGCTCACTTCATAAGGTTGCTATGAAGATCAATGAGATAATATATGTAAAGTGCTTTGCAAACCATAAAGTGCTATGTAAATATCAGCAATTATTACTATTAACTTGCAGAGGAGTTTTAATCTGCTTTGATGGAGAGAGTACCCATACTGGCCTAGACTCCACAGTCCTACAGTTCTGAATAATAATAGCTATAGTAATATATAATTTGTCAGTCACCAAGCATCTATTAAGTGCTTACTATATGCCTTGAACTAGGTCTCTGCCCTCAAGGAGCTCACATCTGAATGGAAGACACAGCATGCTAGCAACTACATACAAATGAGACATTGATAATAATTGTTGCTCAGTTGTTTCAGTCATGTCGGAGTTTTTGTGACTTCATTTGGGGTTTTATTGGCAAAGGTACTAGAGGGGCTTGCCATTTCCTTCTCCAGCTCATTTTACAGATGAGGAAACTGAGGCAAACAGGGTGAGGTGACTTGTCTAGGGTCACACAGCTAGGAAGTGTCTGAGGTCAGATTTGGACACCGGCCAAAGAGTCTTTGTGACTCCAGACCCAGTACTCTACCCACTGTGTCTCCTAGACACCTCAGTAATAATAATAATAATAATAGCTAGGATTTATATTGTGTTTTAAGGTTCGCAAAGCATTTTATAAATATTATCTCATTCTATCCTCATGGCAACCCTGGGTGGTAAGTGCTCTTATTAGCCCCACTTTACAGATGAGACAACTGAGGTAGACAAGGGTTAAGTGACAGGCCCAGAGTTACAAAACTAGTAAATGTCTAAGGCAGTATTCGAACTCAGGTCTTCCTGATTCCAGGTCTAGCACTAGACTGCAACACCAAAATACCTCTCCATGCAGTTTGGATGGAAAGCAATCTCAGAGGGGAGGGCAGCTAGATGGCGTAACGGATAAAGTGCCAGGCCCCAAGTCAAATCTGACCTCAGACACTAGCCGTGTGACCCTGAGCAAGTCACTTAACTCTGCTTCAGTTTCCTCATCTGTCAAATGACCCAGAGAAGGAAATATCAAACCATTCCAGTGTTTTTTCCAAAAAAACCCCAAATGGAGTCATGAAGAGTCAGACACAACTGAAAAAAGACTGAATAATAACAACAAATTTCAGAGGGAAGGCACTAGCAGTGTTGGGGGGTGAAGGGAGAGAGTAGCAAAGGTCTTCTGCAGATAGTGGGGTTTGAGCCAGGTCTAGAAGGAAGCTAGGAAGTAGAGGAGAGGAGGGAGAACATTCCAGACAAGAGTTACCAACAGCTAGGTGGTGCAGTGAATAGAGCAGGAATCAGGAGGACCTGGAGTCAGGAGGACCTGGATTCAGATCCAGTCTCAAACACTTGACACTTAACTAGCTGTGTGACTTTGGACAAGTCATCTAACCCCAACTGCCTTACTTTTCCCCCTCCAAAAAAAGAAGTTGCCAACCGGTGCAAAAGTCAGGAGATGCATTGTCACATTGGAGAGTGTAGAGTAAATGAAAGGGGAACAAAGGGAAGAAGGCTGAGAAAGAAAAGGTAGGAAGTAGCCAAGTTGTGATGGACTTTACAGGCCAAACAGGGGGGTTGTATTGGATCATGGGGGTAACAGGATATTGGGATTCCCATTCCGTAAATGCACTAGCTGAAACTCAAAGAGATTAAATGACTTGTCCAAGGTCACACAGTAAATATCACAGGTGGTAAATCAGATACTTCCTGCTACTGTCTCTTATCAATGGCACAAAGCACTATGCCTGTCAATTGAGGGGTACAAAAATAATGTTGACACAGACCTTGTTCCCAGGGAGCTTTCAACGTATTAGATGAATATCCAAACCATTCACAATGTTGTACAGTGGTGGCTAGGTGGCATAGTGAATAGAGCACCAGCCCTCAAGTCAGGAGGACATGAGTTCAAATCCAACCTCAGACACAACACAAAAAACTAACCGTGTGACCTTGGGCAAGTCACTTAACTTCAATTGACCTCAAAAAAAAAAAAAACATTGTACTGTGCTCTCTCTTCTAGGTGGACATCAGATTTTATGCCCTTCCTGGGGAACTCATTTCAGGGTTTTGTACTTGTCCTTTTTAGAAAACCTTTCCCCGATGTCCAAAGTCATATCTCCTCACCACAATGATTCCTCGGCTCTCTCACTGTAGGCTCAGATGTTTCTCTCCCTTTGCAGGGGGATGGTTGTTGACAGTTGAGTTTTCGCTGTGAGCCAGTTCAGATATGTTCTATCTGATTATCTCCTGAACCTCTTCATCACTATTTTCAATACATTCATTAGAAGACCTGTAGCATCAAAGGAGGTGGCACAGTGGCTAGCATGCCTGGCACTGAGTCCAGAAGACTCATTTTCCTGATGAGTTCAAATCCAGCCTCTGACACCAACTAGCTGTGGGACCCTGTGCAAGTCACTTAATCCTGTTTGCCTCAGTTTCCTTATCTGTCAAATGAGCTAGAGAAGGAAATGGCAAAGCACTCCAGTGTCTTTGCCAAGAAAACTCCAAATGGGGTCACAAAGAGTCAGACACAACTGAAACAAATGAACAAAGCATCAAAGGAATGTAATAAACCATACTTCTTTCAATATGACCAAGAAGACTTTGTTTCTAGCCTAGGATAAGGGAGATAGTACCCTTGAACTATCATCTCTCTATTCCCTGGTGAGGATCAGGGCATCCATAATGAATGGGCTTTAGATTATCCCAGAATCCCAGCTCCATAGAACTGAAAGATTCCTCAGAACCCATCAAATTCAAACCATACAGAAATAAGAACCCTCTCTACAAGTGATCCCCTAGACCTTGTCTAAAGACCCCCAGCAAGGCTAAACTTTCAACCACCTGAGGCAACTCATTCCACTGTGGGGCAGCTCTAATTGTTAGGAAGTTTTTTCTTGACATCAAGTCCAAATTGGCGTCTTTGCTACTTCCACCAACTGCTCCCAGTTCTGCCCTCTGGGGCCAACAAGAACAAGCCTAATCCTTCTTTCACATAACAGCCATTGAAATACTTTAAAACAGCAACCACGTTCCACCCACCTCTCCTTTCCAGGCACACCCCCCCCCCAACTCCCAAACATTCTCTCTTCCAGGCAAAATCTCCATTGTTCATTTGAGTCATTTTCACTTGGCAAGATCTTGAAACAGTGAGTACATGGGAAGAATCAGTGGCTGAAGCCATTCAGGAATGAATTACTCCCCTAGGACTCGGCAAACCCTCTAACTTTAAGGAGGACGTCCAATAGCACTGGAAAAAAGTCCTGTGGGTACCGCTGGCAGGAGTAAAGCGTAGGCAGGGAAGGAGGACATAAGAGGGAGGGAGAACTAATAATTATGGTTGACATTTATATAATAACAATGAGAATGATCATCATCATCATAGCTAACATTTATTCCAGGCACTGTGCTAAACACTTAGAAAATATGATCTCATTTTATCCTTACAACAGCTCTGAGAAGTAGTTTCACAGTTGAGAAAACTGAGGCAGAGAGGTTAAATGGTTTGCCCAGAATCACCCAGCCAGCCAGGAAGTGTCTGAGGCCAGATTTGAATTCAGGTCTTCCTGGCCCTAAGCCTGGTGTTCTGTCCGCAGTCCCAATGTGGCATAGTGACTAGAGACCTGGCCTTGGAGTCAGGAAGATCTGGCTTCGAGTCCTACTCCTGACCCATACTAGCTCTGTGACCCTAGGCAAGTCACATAACTTCTTGGCAATCCTTACAAACTTTAAGTCACAACAGAGGAGGTGCAGGTCCACATTGGCAGGAGTCCCCTTTATCACAATGTCCAGTCCCTATCTTTTTGAATAATAGAATACAGCTGTTGATCTTCACAATAGCCCTGTGATTCAGATGTTAAGGGTATTATTATTCCCATTTTACAGATGAGGAAGCAGGATACAGGGGTGAGGAATCCACAGCCCTGAGGCCACATGTGGCCTTCTAGGTCCTTGGGTCCTTTTGTTAAGGGATTTGTTCTGTGAAGTTTGGATTCAGTCAAAGGAAGGCACTTGAGGACCTTGAGGGCCACATGTGACCTCGAGGCCAAAGGTTCCCCGCCAGTAGAACAGGCCACTTGCCTCAAGATCACACAGCTAGTAAAAGTCAAAAGCAGGATTTAAACCCCGTGTCAGTCAGCCAATCAATAAGCATTTATTATCTCTTGACGCTTCTAGCTTCGAGACCCTGGGAAAGCCACTTAGCCCTGTTTGCCTCAGTTTCCTCATCTGTAAAATGAGCTGGAGAAGAAAATGGAAAGCCACTCCAGGATCTCTGCCAAGCAAACCCCACCTGGGGTCTCAATGAGCTGGACCCATTGGAAAAAGTGACTGAACAAAGTTTACCAGGCACTGCTGTACTAAGTACTAGTGTTCCAAAAGAGAAGCAAAAGACAGTCCCTGCTCTCCAGGGGTTCACAATCTAATGAGGGAGACAAGTCAAATAACTATGCACAAACAAGCTATAGACAGGATGAATAGATAAATAATCCAGGGAGAGGATGGGGAAAGGCTTCTTCTGGAAGGCAGGATTTTAGCAGGCATGTGAAGGAGGCCAGGAGAGCTAGGAGGCTGAGATGAAGGAGAGAATTCCAGGCATGTGGGATAGCCAATGAAAATGCCAGGAGTCAGGAGGGGGAGGAACAGTAAAGAGGCCAGTGTCTGGATTGAAGAGTGGGGGGAGGTGGGGAGGGGTTCGAGTTGGAGTGTAAGAATACTATAAGGGTAAGCAATCTAGGAGAACAAGGAATAGTTTACCTATGAGATTTATGGAGAAGGGAAGAATTTATGAACAAACAAGAAACAGAGAACATTACGAAATACAAAATGAATAATTTTGATTACATTAAATTGGAGAGTTTTTGTATAAACAAAGCCAATGTAACCAGGATTAGGAGGGAGGCAGAAAACTGAGTAAGAGAGTAGATCATATCTCTTCTGACTCCAGTCAGTTTGCTTTCCCTAATGCCATGTTGCCTTCTTCAAAGTGAAAAAAGAACAGGAAGAAAAGAGAGACAGAGAGACAGAGAGACAGAGGAGAAAAAGAGAGAATAGGGAAAGCCTTGGGAACTCACTTGGCAACTATGCCCACATAGTAGAAATAGAGCCCTAGGCATCATATTTCTTATCCTTGCTTTTTATTTTTTATTAGTTTTAAATGAATCAACATTTTATTTTCCCCCATTACATGCAAAAACAATCTTTAACATTTTTTAAAATTTGAGTTCCAAATATTGTCTGTTTTTTAAACATCTGAGTTTGAATGTTTTTTTTTTAAAAGGCCAACAACCAAGAGTGCCAGCCCCAAAGATGGGACCAGGTCAGAGACATTTCTATTGTGCTTAAAGGGAAGAAAAGGTTACTGGGTTCATGCTTTTGCTCCCAATCACACTTCAGTCTACTCATTCCAGGTTCAAGATTGTTTTTTATTCAGTTGTTTTTCAGTCACATCTGACTCTTCATGACCCCATTTGAGGTTTTCTTAGCAGAGATACTGGAGTGGTTTGCCATTTTCTTTCCAGCTCATTTTACAGATGAGGAAACTGAGGCAAAACAGGGTGAAGCAACTTGCCCAGGGTCACATAGCTAGTAAGTGTCTGAGGCTAGATTCAAACACAGGAAAGCAAGTCTTCCTGGTTCCACAAGATTGTCTATTGCCAAGTATAGTCCATGGAAGTCAGTGACAAGTAGCAGCAATGGTGATTCTCCAGGCGAAAGGAATTCCAATGAGGCTGGAGGACAGGACAAACTGAGAGCATGTCTCTTGCATGGCTTGAACTCTTGATTCTTGCCAACATTCAAATCCTTGCAGTCTGAGATCTCACCCCTTGTGAGCCCCATCTGGTAGCCCTGTGGTAATCCCTGGGCTTGACTCTCCTTTCCTGTCCCACATCACCTCATGCCTCTGGTTGGACCTTACAGTTTCTCCACTTTTCTGATGGATTCTTGATCTTGGCTCTTTGGCTTCTTGTTGCTGCCTCCCATTTGGGCAGGAACTTCTTGGTTGGCTACTCTCCGGGATCCCCAAATCACAGAGGGCTCATTCAGAACCACTGACCTCACTCAGCCTTCACCCTTGCTAGTCCTTGGCTTGAGCCTCCCCCAGGCTGAGGGATAATAGAAAACTCTCCAGAAAGAGGGATGCCTCCTTCAGTCACTCTATTGCTCACTGATTATCAATTCTTACTTTCTGGGACTTCTTTGTCTAGTCAGACTGCTCCCTGCATTCACATTCACAGAACCCTTTTTCTTTAAGGGCTCTCTTCATTGACCCCCATCAATAGAATATCTTCAGAGGTCTGCAGAGGGTAGTTTTATAGGATCTACTCCCTTTCTTTAGCCTTCTCTTTTCCATACTAAATAATCTCAGTTCATTTAATCTCGAGATTCCCAGATTTATTTGGCCTACCACCCTCTTTAAAAAAAAAGATCACTCAGCAATCCCCTGGAAATTTACTTTCTTAATTAAACCTTTCAACACATTTAAAAAAAAATTTGCACCATTTCAAAAAATATATAAAATACATATTTTTCAAAATAACACATCTTAAATTCAACATTTTTTAAGCAATTGGGGTTAATTAACTTGTTCAAGGTTACACGGCTAGTTATTTATGTGTGGGTGCTAAGTAACTGAGGCTGGAACCGATCCCGGGTCCTCCCGACTCCAGGGCTGGCGCTCTTACTCTGCCACCTAGCCGCCCCAATTTAATAATTTATTGCAAATTTGTGGAGTTTTTCCTGCACTGAAATTTTGATGACACAACATTGTGTCACTTAACCTTATAGTACCATGATGTAAACAAGTCATTATAGGGGTGGAGCCAAGATGGAGGGGTAGAAACAGCATGTCCAAACCACTCTCCCCCCAGATCACCTCCAAACTATGTAAAAGGGGACTCTGAACAACTTCTGGAGCCCCAGCACCCACAGAACAACACAGAGAAGCTAACCTCCCGCTGAGGCCAGCCCAGCAACCCTGCAGGAAGGACCAGCACAGCACCCTGGGAGCTGGCAGCACAGAGCGCAGTGCGCGGGGAGCCGAGCACAGATCCGCCTGAATCGCGGTTTTAGCCCCAGGGTGGCAGGGCCAGCAGCCGGCGGGAGGGACCCCAGAACACCAGCAGCTGTGGTGATTCCAGAATTATCAACATAGACATGCCTAGGACAAAGTGAGAGGTTAGTGCTTATGGACTTTGGGACCAGTATTTGGGGAACACATCGGCTTCCTCCCCTGGGGGCTAGAAGCCGCTGAGGAGACAGGCCATTTTGTAGTTTTCAGGGGCAGCTCCAGCTCCCAGCCTGCAAATTGTAGGAAGATACAGTGATCAGTCTTGGGGGGTAATCGCTCTTGCTTTAACCTCCCTGGATCTGGATTGTGATCTGGGGTGGAGGTCATGGGTGGGTTTCCAGCTTGCCAGAAATGGAAGTTGTCCCCCCACACGTTCAGGACAAAAGTTCCCATGTCTGGCCCCCTGTCTGGCAGCAGAGCCATACTGTGGCAACAAGCCCAAACGTCAAGTAATTAAGTGGCAACATGCCAAGGCAAAGGAAACAAATTAAACAGAAAAATGCAACATTAGACTCCTACTTTGGGGGCAAAGAGGATCGAAGCATAGAACAGGAGGAGGGCTGTGAGGTCAGAAATCCTGCTCCAAAAGCCCCAAAGGAAAACATGAGCGGGTTACAGGCCATAAAGGACCTTAAGAAGGACTTTAAAAATCAAATAAGAGAAGTGGAGGAAAAATTGGGAAGAGAAATGAGAAGGATGCAGGAAAAGTATGAAATCAGGGTCAACAGCCTGACTGAGGAAAACAACACCTTAAAAAATAGACTAACTCAAATGGCAAAGGAGGCCCAAAAGGGCAATGAGGAGAAGAGTGCCTTAAAAAGTCGAATTTGCCAGATGGAAAAAGAATCTCAAAAGTTCACTGAGGAGATTCATTCCTTCAGAGTTAGACTGGAGCAAATGGAAGCTAATGACTTTATGAGAAATCAAGATGCTGTTAAGCAGATCCAAACAAATGAAAGATTAGAAGGCAATGTGAAATATCTCATGGGAAAAACCACTGACCTGGAAAATAGATCCAGGAGAGACAATTTAAAAATTATTGGACTACCTGAAAGCCATGATCAAGGAAAGAACCTAGAAATCACCCTTCAAGAAATTCTCAAGGAAAACTGCCCTGATGTTTTAGATCCAGAGGGCAAAATAGAGGTTGAAAGAATCCACAGATCACCTCCTGAAAAAGATCCCAAAAAGAAAACTCCCAGGAATATTATAGCCAGGTTCCAGAATCCCCAGATCAAGGAGAAAATACTACAAGCAGCCAGGAAGAAACAATTTCAATATTGTGGAAACACAATCAGAATAGCCCAGGACCTGGCAGCTTCTACACTGAGGGATTGAAGGGCATGGAATATGATATTCCAGAGGGCAAAAGAACTGGGAATGAACCCAAGGGTCACCTACCCAGCAAACTGAGTATTTTGTTTCAGGGGAAAATATGGTCATTCAGTGGAATAGAGGACTTTCAAGCATTCTTGAGGAAAAAACCAGAATTGAATAGAAAATTTGACATCCAGACACAAGAAGGAAGAGATGCCTGAGAAGGTAATCAGGGAAAAGAAATCAAAAGGAACTTATCAAAGTTGAACTATTTACATTCCTATATGGAAAAGCAATAACTGTGACTGATGATATCTTTCTCACTATGAAAATAATGGAAGAAGGGTGTGTGGTCATATGAATACATATGTGAATGTGTGTGTATATGGATAGAGGGCATAGGTTGAATTTGTTGGGAAGGGAGAATACTCAAGGGATGAAATTATGAGGTGAGAGAGGAAAGTGGCAAGAAGAGATGGGGAAAGACAGGGTAGGGTAAACTATCTCATGTAGAAGAAGCAAGGGGAAGTGGCTGCAAGGGAGGGGAAGAATAGGAAGACAAAAAGGCAAAACCACATTCTCATTGAATTTGGTTCAGGAAGAGAATGACATACATACTAAATGAGATATCTCAACCTGTAGCAGAATAGGGGGAAGGGGGATGAGAGGAGGGATGATGGATGGGAGGGCATCCTTGGGAGGAGGGGAGGTTGGAAGTACCCACTATAGAAGAGGGACAGGATCAAGTAGGGAATGGACCAGGTGGGGGGTGGGATGAGTGGGAGGGAATTATAAGCAGCCTTGTACAATATATCTACTATGGTAATGTTTTGCATAGCTAGACATGTACAACATATACTGAATTACTTATCTTCCCAGAGGGAATGGGTGACAAGGGAGGAAGGGAATGGATCTGAAATTCGAGGTCTTAAGATTAAATGTTTCAAATATATATAAATACTATTATTAATACTCTTTTGCTTGTAATTGGGAGATAAAATGTGCAGGCATTGGGGCACAGAGTTTCACCTTCCTCTAATGGAAAAGTCGAAGGGGGTATGGGAGAAGGTATGGGAGAGAGCAGATTGGAGGAAGCGATATCTTGTGGGACTGCTATTCTGGGAAGGTGGGTAGGGGAAAAACACAGGGGGAAAAATAATTGTAACTCAAAATCTGGTGGAAATGAATGATGTAAAACAGAAGTTAATAGAGCATTTGTTTAATAAAAAAATAGAAAAGCAACAAATCAAAAGTCCCAACTAAAAAAAAAAAAGCCATTATAGGCACATATTACTCCCAATGCATGCTGAACTTCCTGACAATGCACCATAAGCTCACCTGCCAACACTTGATTGTTAAGACTTGTGAGCAGACTTGACCACTGATCAGTTACAACTGGCATTTTGTGTGCTTATTCAGAAAATAATGTGATTATTACAACTTTAACTCTGTCATAAAACATATGAAACATGTGTGAATGGTTTTTCAATATTTTCTTCTCTTTTCTTCTTTCCTTATGCTTCCACTATCTCATTTTTATTCAACAATCCTCAATTGTACCCAAGGCTGCTGCCACCCCCACTGCATCATTCCAGTGCCCCTAGGGGACAGTATCGCCCACTTTGGGAATTTATGGATTAACCTATCATGGGATGGCTACCTATTACGTGCATGAAACTGAGCAAGTGACTTACCCTCCCTGTGCCTCAGTTTAATTAGTTGTAAAAAAAAAAGGGGGGGGGGTGGGACAGCTAGGTGGTGCAGTGAATAGAGCACTGGCCCTGGAGTCAGGAGGACCTTAGTTCAAATCCAGCCTCAGACACTTGACACACTTACTAGCCGTGTGACTTTGGGCAAGCCACTTAACCCCAATTGCCCCCCAAAAAGCAAAAAAAAATTTAAAAAGCCAATGGGACAAGATGATATTTGAGGTCCCTTCCAACTCTAAATCTATGATCATGAACTGTAGTATTCCATTATCCAATCAGAATCTTTTATCATTTACTCTCTCCTTGTGCCTTACTACCCCTAATCCTATTCTTCATCTTTCATAACCTCTAACCCCTCCATACCACAGTACTTCCCCAGGCCATCACCCCTCATCTACTTCCACTCTCCTCACTTCCTTCAACCCCTTTGTGAACCAGTTCAACTTTACACTATCTTCTCCTCTTTAATCCCTTCCCCTACCTGGTCCTATTGCTAATCACACCTTGCTAATCCCAGCCCTCAATTGTTCCCTCCATCTGCCTCATTTGCTCCTACTCATGAAAAGCACTCGGAGAAATCATGAAACTATGTTGACTGGTGTCCCCTACAAACTCATGTTACCTAATTCACAATTGCACCCTCCATCCAACAAGACAATCCTTCTAGTATTACCCGAATCAATTCTGTATTTCATTCATCACATTAACCACTATGGAGCTTCCCACAGCTTCCCCTCCTTCCTCTCTAACTCCTCACCCAAGGACCTCATCTCATGAAGGCCATTCACCATAAGCTCCATCTTTTCCCTACCCTCTGACATCATCTCTCCATTATTCACTCCAGTCTCTGATAAAGACTTGGTGCTTCCCCTTACTGAGGTGTAATGGGAATAGGAATTTGAACATCTTCCCTGCCCCTTAATAGACCTGGGGGTGGGATTTGAAGACCTCCCCTGCTTTGAAAGTAAACTCTGCCCCCTAATAGGTTGAATGTAGTCACATGGAGCCTGTGGAGGGAAGCGTTTGCTGAAGGGAAGCAGAGCCCACAGTAAACTGGGAATCAGAGCCAGAGAGATGGTAGGAGAGAGAGGTGCTCAGGCAAGGAGAAAGATAGGTTTGTGAGTAAATATTGATCTTATATTGGTTTGTGGGAAGGCTGAAGAATGCTGTGCCTCTCAGTATTATTATGGCTTCTTAATATCTTTGGCACTGTGATGGAATTGACTTACTGCTTTTGGGACTCAGTTTTCTGGTGTCTAAATAAATGCTTTAGTTCTTTCCTCTATATGGAGAGTTTGGTATATTTTGCAATTGAATGTCCTGCAATATTTATAGTTATGGTCTTTGTCATGATCATGGGTGCTGTAAATATTGCATTGGCGCTATATGAGGTCAACCACTCTCCATAAACTCTTGATCCCATACTCTCCCATCTTCTCCAATAAAATACCCCCACCATCATCCCCATTCTCTCTCTAATCCTTCATCTCTTTCTATCTATGGACTCTTCTTTGCTGCCTACAAACATTGTGTCTCACTCATCCTTGAAACACTCCCTCTTGATCCTACTTTTCTTACTATCATCCTAATATATTTCTTTCCTTAATGCTTTGAAAAAGTTTAGTCTTTCACTTCCTCTCTTCTCACTGTCTTTGAAATCCTCTGCAATCTGGCTTCTGACTTCATCATCCAACTAAAACTGCTCTCTCCAAAGTTGCCAGTGATCTCTTAACTGCCCAATATGATTCTCTTTTCTCAGTTCTCACCCCTTTGCCTCTCCATGACACTCAAACTATGACACTATCGGCCACTTTCTTCTCTAGGTCTGGGGTCACCTATCTTCTCTCTTGGTTTTCTTCCTTTTCTGTTGTTGTTCACCTCCTCCCATGATGCCTGACTCTTTGTGACCCCCATTTTGTGTTTTCTTGGCAAAGATCCTGGAATGGCTTGCCAGTTCATTTTATAGATGAGGAAAATGAGGCAAACAGAATTAAGTGACTTGCCTAGGGTCACACAGCTAGTAAGTGTCTGAGGCTGTATTTGAACTCAGGTCTCCCTGATTCCAGTCCCTGCCATTCTATCCCAGGTACCTCTTAGCTGTTGTTCTCCTCTTGCCCTTCTCTCTATTCCTTCTCAAACTCTTCTGCTGGATTTTCATTCATATCATACTCACTAACTGAAGGCTCTCTCAAGGCTCTGTCTTGTCCTCTTTTCTCTCTGTACTTTCTCACTTGGTGACCTCATCAGTTTCCATCTCTATGCAAACAATTCCCATATCTATACATCCAGCTCTAGTCTCTTTCCTGCTCTACGGTCTCACATCACCAAATGCTTATTAGACATTTTGCACTGAATGTCCATAGGCAATTCAAACTCAATATGTTCAAAATAGAACTCTTTGCCTTTTCCCAAAATCCTCCCCTATTTTGGCCTTCCCTGCTATTGTTGAGAGCAGCAGGATCCTTCCAGTCACCCCAGCTGTCAACTTAGGAGTCATTCTGTACTACTCACCTGCACTCACCCCAATTATATCCATTGCCAAATATTGTAATTTCTTTCTCTACAATATCTCTCATGTATCTCCTCTCTGCTCATACAGCCACCACTTTAATTCAGGCCCTTAGATCACTGCAGTACCTTTCTAATTGGTTTCCTCGCCTCAAGTGTCTCCCCATTTCAGTCAACTAGCCAATAAACATTTATTAAGTACCTACTGGGGCATCTAGGTGGCTAAGTGGATAGAACACTGTGCCTGGACTCAGGAATACCTGAGTTCAAATCTGGTCTCAGACATTTACTAGCTGTGTGGCCCTGGGCAAGTCACTTAGCTCTGTTTGCCTCAGTTTCCTCATCTATAAAATTAGCTAGAGAAGAAAATGGCAAACCACTCCAGTATTTCTGTCAAGAAAACCCTAAAAAGGGTCACAAATAGTTGAAAATGACTGAACAACAAAAATTATCAAAGTCCCAATTTTCCTTCTCTTTAGGCTTCTCTTTCAATTCAGCAATAAGCATTTTTAAGTCCCTTGTATTATGTGCAAGGCCATAAAGCTACAAAGACAAAAGCAAAGCAGTCTCTGACCTTCAAAGAGCTTACATTCTATTGAAGTTACAACATGTACACATGATGTTAAATTAAATTTAATTAAGTACATTAAATGAAGTAAATTAAAGACTATTTGAGGAAAGAGACAGAAACAGAGAGAGAAGGAGAGAGTTCTAGCAACTGGGAAGAAATCAGGGACAGCTTCACAGAGGAGGTGGCACTTGAAATGAGCCATGAAGGAAGATAAAGACTCTGGGAGTTCCAGACGAGAAGGAAGTGCCTTCTAGGCATGACACAGTCTATAAGAATGAAAGCAGGCAGGGGATGGCATGTGGAATTTGGAAAGCATCTAAATGTTTGGAATTCTCTTGCAAATTTCCCTCTACATCTCATTTGTCTTCTAAGAAAATGAAATCTGGGGTGGGGAAACTACTGCCTCAAGGTCACATGTAGCCATCTAGGTCCTCAAGTGTGGTACTTTGACTAAATCCAAACTTCACAGAACAAATCCTCTTAATAAAAGGAATTGTTCTATAAAACTTGGACTCAGTTAAAAGGCTACACCCAAGGACTAGAAGGCCACAAGTAGCCTCAAGGCCACAGGTTCTCCACCCTGTGGAAACAGTACAGAGTATCCCTAAATCACCTGTATGGAACTAATATTGAGATTTTGTATTGGATCAGACTCAGGTTTCAGCTACAACTTCAACTTGAGGTCCTCCATCAACCCCAGATACTCTTCATTCTGATTTGCACAGACTTTATTGTTCTCCTACCTGGTATCTGGGTAACAGTTGAACTTTAACTTTGTATTAAAGATCATTCTTCAAACCCTGAAAGGGTCTGTGGACTTTTATGACTCTGGAAGAGAGAGTGAAACTGATGATTTTGCACAGGCTCTGCCTCACTTAAATCCAATTCATAAACCAGTCAAGACATCACCCTCATGATGTCATTGGTCCTCTTATAATGAAAGATTAAAAACAACAACAACAACCTTTGATAGATAGGAACTCTAAACTACTAGAAATCTGAACTAAAATTGTCTTAATGGCCACCTGCATAGTTGATCTGCTGTGTGATATTAGGCAGAACAATTCTCCTCTCTCTGCCTCAGTTTCCCCAGAAAATGAAAGATACGTACTGACCTTCATCCCCTCTTTGTCGTTACATATTAGTTAATGTCCCTTTACTGATTGCCTGCTGTCTGGAGAGCACAGTTTTGAGTCTTCTGAATTGGATGTGGTGTTGGCAAAAAATTAGCTAGAATTCAGTCAATAATTGTCATACTTCTGAGCCAAACAATCCAAGTTCTTTTAACTTCAATAAATCAAGTTTAAAGAGGAAAATTAGAAGATAAGGATCTAGCCCTCAAGGGGCCTCTTAAATTCTTGCTTCCTCACTACATGGGGATGTGACCTCTGCATGTCATTTCCCCTTTCTGGGTCTCAGTTTATCGATCTATAAAAGTAGTAGGTTGGCCTAGGTTATCTCTAATGTTCCTTCCAACTTGACTAACATCTATGACCTAATTTCATCTTGTCATATAGTGAAGGGTTTTGGATCTCCTAAAGAAATGTTCCAGGCCAGCTAGGTGGCAACAGTGAATAGAGTACTGGCTCTGGAGTCAGGAGGACCTGAGTTCAAATTCGACCTGAGATACTTGACACACTTACTAACTGTGTGACCTTGGGTGAGTCACTTAACCCCAATTGCCTTGCCTTCTCCTCTCCGCCAAAATGTTCCAAATGACTTTACTAATTCTAGCATTGGAGTTTTCATAGAAATCTCTTTCTTTGGGTCTTCAAGGGAAGATTAAGAGAGCTTGGGGTGGAGGGTAGGAAGCCAAGGATGAATAGCTTGTCCTAGACTAGAAAAAGACAGTACAGACATCTCTATGGGCCTCAGCCACCCTCTCTCCTCTACAGAGATTGAGTGGCAGAATATAGCCAGAATAAAGTAGCAGCTGGGGAAAGGAACAAGCCACCTCCACACCTCGCCACCCCACCCCACCCCACCCCCACCCCCATCTCAGGAATGGTTCCGCTGAGAGATCTAAAGTCTGGGCCACCTATCATAATACTCTGACCCTGTCTTGAGAGAGGGTATGGCCTACTTGTTTCTGAACAATCCCAGCCCACTTGCTCAGCCACCAGCTCCTCCTTTCTTCCCCCTTCTTGTTTAATCTTTAATGTGGCCCCAACTGCCCCAGGGCTGGACCCATCAACCCACCAGGTCTGATAAAAGCGATAATTAGCTCCTTTTTCAACTTTCCACTTTTTCTTCCCCATCCACCCTACCCCCTCCCCTTCAACACTTATTTATTTCTCTGATGTATGTAAGTGTATTGGGAGGTCTAGCTAATGGGCTTACTAGCCCTCAGCCAATTTTTCAACCCACAGCATTCTGGAATGTGGTCAGTCATTAGCAGAATCTTATAGGGGGTCCCCATGCATGCTTTCTATCTCATTCCCTGTCCTTAGCACACCCAAGAGCTAATGGAGGAAGTGGGCCTAAGCAGATTGGACCTGCCCAGACCTGCTGGATCCCACCTCCCTTAACCAACAGAGAAGACTCGGGAGCTGCCTTTCCCCATCCAGCTCTGGCCATGCCACCAGCTACCTCTCCCAAGTGACCAGCAGCCAGGATCTGGGGCTCCTCTTGTATCCCAAGAAACCAAGAAAGGAAGGGAAGGGGACATCTTTCCAGTTTCCTAGGGCAGAGAAAAAGAATCGTTCAAGGTTCAACCACAGGTCACCATCATGGAGATGGACTGGTTCCTTCCCCTAGGATGGATGGGTCAGGAGGAGAAGGCAACACTTGTCCAAATTAGCTGGGAAACTGAGCTAATCTGTGCATCTCACTTTCTGATGCCCAGAGAAGGAGCTAATCTGAGCAGACAGTTGAGTCATGGCTATCTTCCTGGGTGTTATCCTCTCCCAACTCATGGCAATTAGTGAGGCAGCCAGTAGATGAGAAGGAGGCAGCTCCAGCCCTCTATTGGTTAAAAGAGAAAAAAGACAGTTTTTACATATTAATTAGCCTATCTTTACATATCAATTAGCCTATGTGAACCTTCGAAAATCAGGGTCCTCATCTGTAAAACGATGGCATTGGACCAAATGATCTTTTAGGTTTCTTCTAGCTCTTGACTATATAAGAAATCCTCCTACCACCATACCCAGCAGTACAGTGGTGACTCCTTCCCCTCCTTGCCCTTTGTTGCCCTCAGGATGTAGGCTGACTTTTTTGTGACATTATCCCCTTAAAACTGACCAGGACAGTCCTTGTAAACTGACTTCAGTATTCACCCTACCCCAGATCCTGTAATCCCATTAGGAATGGCCCCAGGCTTTATATTTCCCCCAAAATGGTTCTTTCCAGGATACTTGGGGTTTCAGGATAGTTTTGTACTGAAAATGTTTCATAATCAGCTCCCCAAGTGGAATAAAAATAGTTTGCATGGCACACTTTTTAAGTTTAACCTGTATTATTAACATTTTCTCCATAATTTTCTTAAGACAACTAACAAAGGGGGTAAAAATTAAGCCTTCATGTGTAGCATTTGCCAATTTCCAACATGTAAATGCCAAAAATTAATAATTGGGTCTGGAGTCAGTTCAAGCTACTGTTAGCATGCCTGTGGTTATTTCCCTTGAAAATTTTTCTCTAACTGAGGTCTACCATGGATCCAGTAAATTAGAGGCTGAGGAGGCTCCCATGGAAGTTCCTGAGGTCAGTGTTTCTCAGAGTGAGGTCCCTGAAGGATCATCAAGATCATCATCTGGTCCAATGGGTCAAGGTAGTCTGGGCTGGTGCCCAGATGAGGTTATCCAGTATAGGGAAGTAAGAGAGAATGTGAGGTAGAAGCTGTCAATTCTGGGTGAACTGATGGCTGGAAATTTTCCATTTTCAACTAGAAAGTAGAGAAAAGACTTTGTCCTGGCATTCTACTGTGCTTTTGTCTCATTCTCCTCTCACCCAGCAACCTTGGGGTCTACCGTTCTGCCTCCAACCCCAGCCCTCACAGTGCAAAACACCAAGAGTCAGGGATGGACAGGAGTTCAGGTGGCCAAATTATTTGTTTGAATATGAAAGAAAGGGCAGATGGCAGTCCAGGCATATGGTGAGAAAAGCTAGCAAAGCATTCAGGTCATAGTAAGCAATCCAATTTGGAATTTTAGGTATCCTAGAATGCATGGTCAGGGCAATGTATCTGCATATTTATATATATATATACATATATATGCATGTGTAAAAATATATACATGTATATGTACATATGTGCATAGATTTAGATATACACATGCATTGCACAGTATCTGCATCCTATTGGGTAAATGAATGGTGGATGAAAGTGCCTTCCTGCCCCACCAACACATATACTCACACACCAAGTACCTAGGGCAGTGTTCAGTAGACACTCAACTCCAAAAGTACACAGATGCCTACGACAGTCTCCTCAGGGCCCACACTGTGATTTTGGACTCCAACAAGTCAGCCTCTTGGATGGAGTCCAAAATACCTCATATTGAATTCTATTTCATAATGAGTAAATCTACAGGGAGGTTCCAAGGCAATGGCTTGGGACTTGATAGTCTCCGTAGCGTGTAATGCTATTTGATAACATTTTACCCATTTACTCGAAACCTCTTTTACCGAATCAGAAACTAAGGTCTTGAAAGGGTCAATGCCTTTTATACTGTCACAAAGCTAGTAGTTAGTGGTAGTAACAAGAACAGAATACATTGCCTAATTGCCAGTCTTGTTTCTCATCTTATATATTCAATGCTTAGCTTGAATGACAAACCACTCACTTGAGGTATGAACTTGATGCTGGTGCTGTGATTATTTTTTTCGTGACTGACCTGGGAATTACAACTATTGGCAACTCAAAGAAAGTGTGGAGAATTTCTAGTGGTATAGTTTAAGAGCTGTAGACTACAAATGAAAAGACCTGCACAGTGGATAGAGGCACTGGCTCTGGAGTCGGGAGAACCTGAGTTCATATCCAGCTTCAGACATTCACTAGCTGTGTGACCCTGGGCAAGTCACTTAACCTTAACTGCCTTCAAAAACAAAAAAAGCACATATATACATAAATACACAAACACATACATACATATATAATGTATATATGTGTGTATATATACATACACCTATACATTAATAAATGCATCTGCATGGACACAATACACAAGCATGCAATATGCATGCATACACATACACATATATCATGTATATGGACATGGGTGAATGAGTATTTGTGTATATATAAACTATATAATAAAATATCTTTGTATGTAATGTATGCATAAAGGGTATATTATATATGCTATATAATATTTTGTGTGTATTATATATGCAATATATGATACACAGGCATATATTATTCTTATACATATATTATACATATAGTATACATTACATATATTATAAATGCATAGATATATATTATATAAACACCAAGATACACATACATACATATTCACCTATTCCTATCTGACATCCCACAAACTCTCCATATTTACCTCTACTTGTTGAAAACTGGTTGAAAACTGTTATAGGGAAATGAGGAAGCCCAGGGCATAGAAACCCTCCAAGGGGCCCCTGGTGTACTGGTTGTACAATAGACACACACCCAGAGCAATGGAAAACAGACTGTCCCGAACTCTAGTGGGAGAGGCAGCAAAAGAAGAAAAGTAAAAATCTTGAATTCTGGTTGCTTTGGTCACCCTGGCTAGCAGTCCTTTCTCCACCATTTATTCAGCAAACGGATTGAGTAGCTATGGGATACACAACTCTCCTTAGACCCTAGGAGGGTGGGACAGATTCAAAGGAAAGAGATGACAGGTCCTAGCCCATGAGTAGCTTATACTCTTGGGGACCTGTTTGAACTAAAGCTAAGAATGCTCTACTAAAGGCTTTGACCTCAAGAAATGCACCACCCACCCTTGACTGGCTTCCCTCCCCTCCCTTCTTATCCTGCCCCTGTCTAATCTTTATGCTGCCTGTCACTTCCCCATGGATTTCTCTAGTTGCCAGACTCAAGGTTATGGTTTGCTGGAATGATTTCCTCACTATGAAATCAGCTTTGTAACTGCTCATACTAGGTAGAACTGCCTGCTTCTTTCCCCTTGGGTCACCTCAGCCAAGGCTGAGCATCCCTCTCTGGGGACCACTGGTGCCCCAAAAGCACAAGCAGTGAAGAAGGGAGCAGGGAGAGGAAAAAAGAAAGAGAAAAGTAGAGTAATCAAAGAGAAGGGGAAGAGAGAAGGATGGGAGAGAGGAGGGGGAGAAAAAAAAAGAGGAGCCAAAGAGAAAGATGGGAGAGAAGAAACTTGAAGTAGGGAACAAAGAAACTATAATGGACATTGTTTTGTTTGCTTAGTTTGGTTTTGGGGAGGCAATGAGGTTAAGTGACTTACCCAGGGTCACACAACTAGGAAATGTTTGATGCTGGATATGAACTTAGGTCCTCCTGACTCCAGGGCTGGTGCTCTATAAATCCACTGCATCAACTAGGTGCCCCTTATAATGGACATTGCTGTGCTGTCCATAGATTGGAGAGTGTAGAAGAATAAGTTGTAGATTTGGAGTCAGAAGACCTGGATTTAAGTCCTAACTATTTTATTGCCTGAGTGACCTTAGACCAATCAATTCCTATCTTTGGGATTCAGTTTCCTTATCCATAAGATGTAGGGGGTAGAACTAAGTTTCTATGGCCCCATCCAGGTCTAAATATTTTGAAGGAGAGGAAAAAGAGAGAAGGGTGTGTTGAAGTAAGAAAGTCAATTGTTGAATTTTCAGTGTGGGCATTTACATCTTAGAAATTGGGAAACATTGCAAATAAGGGCTTGATTTATTGTTTTATTGATTGTCTAGGCAAGAAAGTAACAGAAAAAATGTTAACAATGCAGATTAAATTTACAAATGTGTCATTTGTTTTCCAGGAGCAGATTGTTAAACATTCACCAGCACACTCTTGGATACCGAGAAACAGCATTGGACTAGAAATTAGCAGATCATACTTCCAGTAATTATGTGAATGCCATCTCTCTGAGACTCAGTTTCTTCAAATATAAAATGTGGAGTCTGGATTAAATGATCGCTATGGTATCTTCTAACTTTAATAACTATTAAGTCTATGACTTTAAGAAATGAGGGGAGGAGAGAAGGGGAAGTAAGAGAGTCTTCTCTGGGACTCCAGGTTTAATAATAATAACTAGCATTTTAGAGCTGAGTTCAAATCCAGCCTCAGACACTTACTAGCTGTATGACCCTGAGCAAGTCACTTAACTCTGCCTCAGTTTCCTCAGCTATAAAATGAGCTAGAGAAAGGAAATGGCAAACCACTCCAATATCTTTGACAAGAAAACCCCAAATGGGCTCATGAAGTCAGATACAACTGAAACAACCTAACAACAATTTCCAGAGTGTGTTGAGGTTTACAAAGCACTTTACAAATATTATCTCTTTTTATCCTCACAATAACCCTAGGTGATAGATGCATTTATCACCCTCCTTTTACAGGTAAAAAAATCAAGGCAAACAAAGGTTAAATTACTTCCCTTAGAGCTGAGCTCAACTTACCTACTCAGGTCTTCCTGGTCCTGCTCTGGTTACTGTACCACCCGGCTGCCTAGAACTTGAAGGAATTTGGCAATCCCATCAAACTTCTTAATTTTTCAGAAGAAGACACTAAAGCCCAGAGAAGTTGTCACTTGTCCAGGGTTACAGAGATTCTAAGAATTGTGGGGTTTGAACCCGAGATTTCTAGATTCAAAATACAGTGGTCCCTCATGCAGTGAATAGAGCACTGGCCCTGGAATCAGGAGGACCTGAGTTCAAATCCAGGCTCAGACACTGAACACTTACTAACCGTGTGACCTTGGGCAAGTCACTTAACACCAATTGCCCTGCCTTTCCCCTCCAAAAAGCCAAAAAAAAAATGCAGCAGTCTTTCTACTATAGCAGACTGAAGTTTTTCTGGTTTATGCCTCAGATTAATTTTCCAAAGAAGTGAAATAAAGTGAAAAAGTAATTTAAATATCAATCCTACTTCATTCATTCATTCATGTATTTATTTGGGTGCCTGCCATATGCAGAGATGGTGACTAAGGAATATTGCAAAGAAAATGAAAGGTATGGTTGTTTTCCTCTCAAGGACGGTCAGACTTTCTCTATCCAAACACATGTCATGGGGCGTTGAGAATAGCGTGTATGCATACATATAAGGAGACAGAGGCTAGTAATGAAAACTGAAGTAAGACGTGCTTTTGAGATATCACTTAACTTCTCTAAGCCACAGTTTCCTCATCTGTAAAATGAGGAAGTTGAACTAGAAGGCTTGCAAGATCTCTTCGAGCTTCAAATCTATGATCCTATGGACCAAAATATACACAAACTACAGTCAAAGAGAGAACAGAAAGACTAGTTTAAAAAGACCAAGGTCTCCCATTGCATCCAATGGGCCATCCATCTCTAGTGGTTCTAATCTATAATCTTGCCACTGGAGAAAGTGAGATTGGTGACTTTGCACAGCCCTCCCTCACCTAAATCCCATTTATCTGCAAGTCATGACATTCTCTTCCTGATGGCATGGTCCTCTTTGAGCAAAGGACAAACCACAATACAAACTACAAAGTAAATATGAGATAATTTGGTAGGGAAAAGGAGAGGGATATTAATAGCTGGAGGAGGGAGACTAGGTAATTAAGGATCAGGAAAGGTCTTATATTGGAAATAGTAGGAAATAGCTAACATTTCAATAAAACTAAGAATTCTAAAAGGCATTGATGCGGAGGGAGTGAATTGCAGGCATGGGAAATATGTCCCCTATGCAAAAATAGGAAATGAAATGTCCTATGTGAGAACCAGCAAAAGGGCCAGGGTGGCTGAAATGTAGAGTGCGTAAAGGGGGATAATATATAATAAGTCTTAAAAGGTATGTTGCAGTCTGATTTTGAAGGCTTATTTTTTGAAATGGATTTTGGCTTTATGTCATCTAAATTTTGTCCAGCCTGCCTCTCTCCTCCAACTCCTCAAAAAAGCCTCCAAGAAAAATGCAGCTTGGGGGCAAGTCCAACAAGGATTCCTAGAAAAAATAAAGCAAAAGTTTTTAAAAAGAGCTAAATTAAATTTTTTAAAAATGAAATGAGAAGAGTAGAGGAAAATGGTAAAAGAAGCAAGAACTGGAGAAGAAACGTCTGAAAAGAGAATTAACAGCTTGGAAAAAGAGATACAAAACCTTACTGAAGAAAATAACTTGTTGAATCTTTGAATTAACCCATTGAAAATCAGAATTAGCCAAATGGAGGCTAATGATTCTATCAAACATCAAGAAATAATAATAACAAAGGGGCAGCTAGGTGGTGCAGTGAATAGAGCACCAGCCTTGGAGTTAGGAGGACCTGAGTTCAAATCCAGCCTCAGATACTTGACATGCTTACTAGCCATGTGACCTTGGGCAAGTCACTTAACCCCAATTGCCCTCTAAAAAACAAAATAATAATAATAATAATAATAATAAAGTTAAAAGATTGAGAAATATAAGAAAATATGGAATATCGCATAGGAAAAAAACTGATCTGAAAACAGATCAATAAGAGATAATTTAAAAATCATTGGACTACCCAAAAGCCATGAACAAAAACAAAAAAAGAACATAGACATGATATTTCAAGAAATCCTAAAATAAAATTACTGGATAGTTTAGAACCAAGTGGCAAAGTAGAAATTTAAAGAAACCACTTCCTGAAAGTCCAAAATGAAAACTCCCAGAAATATCAGCCAAAATCCAAAGCTTCCCAGTTTAAGAGAATGGCAGTGATAGCAGTATCCACAATTTAGACCGGACAAGACCAAATGGGTCTACCAAAAGCATATAAAAATGCTACAAGGGACAAAGATTGTCCTTGGCACGAAGTAACAATACAAGAACTAAGGCTGGAAATATGAGTATTTAGAAAAAAACAACAAATACAATGAAGAAATACTATAAGTTAAGAGAAGCCCAAGAGGCAAACCCAGAAGAAAATAACTCTGCAACAAGTATATGCAAAGCCTCAGGGAAAACTAGCAACTTGTCCCCAAAGATTCCAAAAGTGACTGAAAGAAATGAAGAGATGAAAAATGAAATTAAAATAAAAAATAGCTCTGAAAGAAATTAATGCAAGAGAATAAATATAAGTGATAGAGTCCCTGAAGAATAGAATCAAGAATAGAACAATCAGAACTTGACTCCATAAAGCACAAAGATGAAAGTCATAGAACCAGATGAATTTGCAAGTGAATTTTATCTAACACATAATACTTACTTCTGATATTATGCAAATTGTTACATAAATAAAGAAAAAAGGCTCATATAAAATTCCTTTTATAAGATAAATATGGACCTGACCCAAACCAGGGAGAGATAAAGCAGAGAAAGAAAATTTTATGTAATAAATATTAATGAAAGATACAATGAAATATTAGCAAAGAGGCTTTAACAGAATATTAAAAATATTACACAATATTGCCAAGTTGAATTGAGACTTGGAACTCAGTATAGGTTCAATATTGGGAAAATTATAATCATAGTAGACCATACTAATTATAAAAATCACATAATTATATCAATAGATGCAGAAAAGCCTCAGTTAAGGCTATCTTCTTTTGCTGGAAATTAAGTTAAAGAAATCTTCTCCTGCCTCTCTTTCACCTCTACATCTTAGAATATCTTATTTACTTCAAATTTCAGATTAGGCACCATCTTCTATATGAAGCCCTGTCTGACTTCTCCCTAGCCAGTGGTGCCACCCTCAGATTACCTTGTATTTATTTGTCAAAATATTTGTATGGGGGCAGCTAAGTGGTGCATCAAAAAGAGCACTGGCCCTGGAGTCAGGAGAACCTGAGTTCAAATCCAGCCTCAGATACTTGACGTACTTAGTAGCTGTGTGACCTTGGGCAAGTCACTTAACCCCAATTGCCTTGCCTCCACCTCTCCAAAATAAACAAATAAAAATAAAAATATGCTTATATATATATATATATAATGATAAATAGTGAGGCATAATGGTTAGAGAGCTGGCCTTGGAATCAGATTCTGACATAAACTGACTTTGTGACATTGGGCAAATTATTTAACTTCTCGGTGCCCCAGGAAATTCTCTAAGACTACATTGCATAAAAAGTGCTCATCTGTATTGCTGAATTTTCCTCATTAGGAGTTTCTTATACCAGTGAAATCATAGATCCATTCCCTACTCCATATTTTGCATATGTAACATAGGTAATACAGATGAAGTGTATAAATATATGTAGTGTCTAAAAGTCTTAGTGAAGTTTTAAGCTCTTAAAGCTTAAATAAGCCATATTGTAGGAAAATATGGTACATGAGTAGCTTTGATAGATATAATCTTGGATCTGGCCCATCTTTGTGGGAAGGAAGAAAAGGGCCATGACTTTGGTATCACCAACAGCCTAGTTGGGGGATTAGGGGAAAAAAGGGCAGGAAAGATCCAGGACTACTGAAACTAGTTAATTTCTCTTCCCTCCAAGAGGGATTTTGGGTTAAATTCATAGTTATTTACTACCCCTCAAATCTCTCTAGGGCAGCTAGGTGGCACAGAGGATAGAGTGTTGGGTCTGGAGTCTTCCTGAGTTCAAACCTGACCTCAAATATTTACTAGGTATGTAACCATGGGAAAGTCACTTAACCCTGTTTGTCTCAGTTTCCTCATCTGTAAAATGAGCTGGAGAAGGAAATCCAGCATCTTTACAAGAAACCTGAAATGGGGTTACAAAAAGTTGGACATGGGGAGTAGAAACAGCTCTTCTAAGCCTCTCTGCCCGCAGATTCTCCGCAAACTATGTAAAAAAGGACTCTGAAAATCTTCTGGAGCCCCAGCACCCACAGAACGACACAGAGAAGCTAACCTCCCGCTGAGGACAGCCCAGCACCCTGCAGGAAAGACCAGCGCAGTGGTCTGGGAGCCGGCAGCGCGCAGAGCAGAGGAGCCGAGCCGAGCCCAGGTCCACGTGAGCCAAGGTTTTAGCCCCAGGGCGACAGGGCCAGCAGCCGGCTGGAGGAACCCCAGAACACCAGAAACTGTGGAGACGCCAGAATTATCAACATAGACTTGCCTAGGACAAAGTAAGAGGTTAGTGTCCTATGGACTTTAGGACCTGTATTTGGGGAATGCGTCAGCTCCCTCCCCTGGGGGCTAGAAGCTGCTGAGGAGACACGCCACTGTGTAGTTTTCAGAGGCATTTCCAGCTCCCAGCCTACAAATCGTGGGGAGATCCAGCGATCAGTCTTGGGGGGTAATCGCTGTTGCTTTAACCTCCCTGGATCTGGATTGTGATCTAGGGTGGAAGTTGTGGGTGGGTTTACAGCTTGCCAGAAACGGAAGTTGCCCCCCACACGTTCGGGATGAAAATTCCTCTATCTGGCCCTAAAGCCATAGTGTGGCAACAAGCCCAAAAGTCAAGCAATTAAGTAGCAACATGCCAAGGCAAAGGAAACAGAAAAATGCAACCCTAGACTCCTATTTGGGGGCATAGAGCGGGAAAAGGACTGTGAGGTCAGAAGTCCTGCTCCAAAAGCCCCAGGGGAAAACATGAGCGGGTTGCAGGCCATAGAGGACCTTAAGAAGGACTTTAAAAATCAAATAAGAGAAGTGGAGGAAAAACTGGAAAGAGAAATGAGAAGGATGCAGAAAAAGTATGAAATGAGGGTCAACAGCCTGACTGAGGAAAACAACACCTTGAAAAATAGACTAACTCAAATGGCAAAGGAGGCCCAAAAGGGCAATGAGGAGAAGAATGCCTTAAAAAGTCAAATTTGCCAGATGGAGAAAGAATCTCAAAAGTTCACTGAGGAGATTCATTCCTTCAGAGTTAGACTGGAGCAAATGGAAGCTAATGACTTTATGAGAAATCAAGATGTTGTTAAGCAGATCCAAACAAATGAAAGATTAGAAGGCAATGTGAAATATCTCATGGGAAAAGCCACTGACCTGGAGAATAGATCCAGGAGAGACAATTTAAAAATTATTGGACTACCTGAAAGCCATGATCAAAGAAAGAACCTAGAAATCACCCTTCAAGAAATTCTCAAGGAAAACTGCCCTGATGTTTTAGATCTGGAGGGCAAAATAGAGATTAAAAGAATCCACAGATCACCTCCTGAAAAAGATCCCAAAAAGAAAACTCCCAGGAATATTATAGCCAGGTTCCAGAATCCCCAGATCAAGGAGAAAATACTACAAGCAGCCAGGAAGAAATAATTTCAGTATTGTGGAAACACAATCAGAATAGCCTGGGACCTGGCAGTTTCTACACTGAGGGATCGAAGGGCATGGAATATGATATTCCAGAGGGCAAAAGAACTGGGAATGAACCCAAGGGTCACCTACCCAGCAAAACTGAGTGTTTTGTTTCAGGGGAAAATATGGTCATTCAGTGGAATAGAGGAATTTCAAGCATTCTTGAGGAAAAAACCAGAATTGAATAGAAAATTTGACATCCAGACACAAGAAGCAAGAGATGCCTGAGAAGGTAATCAGGGAAAAGAAATCAAAAGGAACTTATCAAAGTTGAACTATTTACATTCCTATATGGAAAAGCAATAACTGTGACTGATGATATCTTTCTCACTATGAAAATGATGGAAGAAGGGGGTGTGGTCATATGAATACATATGTGAATGTGTGTGTATATGGTTACAGTTATATGGATAGAGGGCATAGGTTGAATTTGTTGGGAAGGGAGAATACTCAAGGGATGAAATTATGAAGTGAGAGAGGAAAGTGGCAAGAGGAGATGGGGAGAGACATGGTAGGGTAAACTATCTCATGTAGGGGAAGTGGTTGCAAAGGAGGGAGAGAATAAGGAAGGCTAAAAAGGCAAAACCACATTCACATTGAATTTGGTTCAGGGAGAAAATGACATACATACTAAATGGGATATCTCAACCTGCAGCAGGATAGGGGAAGGGGGATGGGAGGAGGGATGATGGATGGGAGGGCATCCTTGGGGTGAGGGGAGGTTGGAAGTACCCACTATAGAAGAGGGACAGGATCATGTAGGCAATGGACCAGGTGGGGGGTGGGATGAGTGGGAGGGAATTATAAGCAGCCTTGTACAATATATCTACTATGACAATGTTTTGCATAGCTAGACATGTACAACATATACTGAATTACTTATCTCCCCAGAGGGAATGGGTGACAAGGAGGAAGGAAATGGATCTGAAATTCGAGGTCTTAACATTAAATGTTTCAAATATATATAGATACTATTATTAATACTCTTTTGCTTATAATTGGGAGATAAGATGTGCAGGCATTGGGACACAAAGATTCATCTTCCTATAATGGAAAAGTCGATGGGGGTATGGGAGAAGGTATGGGAGAGAGCAGATTGGAGGAAGCGATATCTTGTGGGACTGCTATTCTGGGAGGTTGGGTAGGGGAATAATGGGGGGAAAATGATTGTAACTCAAAATCTGGCGGAAATGAATGATGTAAAACAGAAGTTAATAAAGTATTTGTTTAAAAAAAAAAAAAGTTGGACATGACTGAAGACCAACTGAACAACAACAACAAAATATCTCTATTCTTGGAGAGTGAGTCTGGGTTCATACCAAAAGCCAATTTCCTGATCATTCCAAAGGAGAAGGTTACATTCTTTATGCTCAGGGGTTTAGCTGCCTCCCACCAAACAATGATTGTATGTAAAGGAATAAAAAATAACTAGTAAATCTATTTTTCCAAAAAAGTAGCAAACAGAAACTGGGCAATTAGAATATACAGAATAGAATGTATAGAATAGTACATATAGAATATATGTATAGGTTAGAATATATGGAAAGAGGGGGCAGAGCCAAGATGGGAGAGTAGAAGCATGAACTCGGTGTGGGTTCCAGCTCCAATCACTTCCAATACATGTGAAAAAATGACTCTAAACAAATTTTAGAGCTACAGAACCCAAAAAATGACAGAGAGAAACAAATCTCCTACTGAAGACAGCCCAGCAGGCTGATAGGAAGGGTTCTATCACAGTGCTCTGGGAGCTGAGGGCAGTTCTGGTGTGGTTCCAGCTCCAGGGAGGCTCCAACCAGCAGAGGCTGGAGCAGACTTCAGGAGAGTGAAGCACCAGCAACTGTGATGGTTTCCAGACTTCTCAACCCATAAACACCAAAGAGAAAAAAAGGTCAGTTTAGAACTCTGCTGGAACCAGGACCTAAGAGCATGGTCCAGCCCCTGCCCAGGGCAAGAGATGGCAGAGGTGCTCAGCTGCTTCCAGAGCACCTGGCCTAGAGATTGTAGGGGGACCAAGCAAGCATTCAGAGGGTAATCGCTCTTGCTTTAACTTGCTTGGATCTGGGTTACTGTCTTGGGCAATGGTCCTGGGCTGAGAAATGCCAGTGTGCCAGAGTGGTGTCTGTAGAGAGGGCACCTTCCTCAGGCCTCTGACAACATTTACAAAAAAACCCAGTGATTTGGGACAAAGCTCTCTCCATTCTGGAAGCAGAGTTCTACTTTGGCAAAGAGCTCAAAAGTCAAGGGCTGGCAATATGAGCAAACAGAGGAAGTGCTATCAGCCCATAAAATCCTTTTTTTGGAGACAAAAAAAATCAAAGCATGGAATGGGAGGAAGACAGCAAAATCAGAACTCTTGCATCCAAAAAAATATGAGTTGGTTACAGGCCATGGAGGATCCCAAGAAGGATTTTGAAAATCAAGTAAGAGAAGTGGAGGAAAAAATGGGAAGAGAAATGAGAATGATGCAAGAAAATCATGAAAAGCGAGTTAACAGTCTGCTAAAGGAGACCCCAAAAATATTGAAGAAAATAACACCTTAAAAAATAGACTAACTCAAATGACAAAAGAGGTCCAAAAAAGCCAATGAGGAGAAGAATGCCTTAAAAAGTCAAATTTACCAGATGGAAAAGGAATTTTAAAAACTCACGAAGAGAATAATTCCTCCAAAATTAGATTGGAGGAAATGGAAGCTAATGACTTTAGGAAAAGTCAAGATACTATAAAACAGATCCAAACAAATGAAAAAATAGAAGGCAATGTGAAATATCTCATTGGAAAAACCACTGACCTGGAAAATAGATACAGGAGATATAATTTTAAAACTATTAGACTACTTGAAAGCCATGATAAAAAAAAAGAATCTAGAAGTCATCTTTCAAGAAATTCTCAAGGAAAATTGCCCATATATTCTAGAACCAGAGGGCAAAATAGGAATTGAAAGAATTCACCTATCACCTTTTGAAAAAGATCCCCAAAAGAAAACTCCTAGGAATGTTATAGCCAGGTTCCAGAGTTCCCAGGTCAAGGAGAAAATATTACAAGCAGCCAGGAAGAAACAATTTGAGTATTGTGGAAACACAATCAGGACAACACAAGATCTAGCAGCTTCTACATTAAGGAATCGAAGGGCTTGCAATCTGATATTCTGGAGGTCAAAGGATCTGGGATTAAAACCAAGAATCACCTACCCAGGAAAACTGAGTATCATGTTTCAGGAGAAAATATGGTTATCAATGAAATAGAGGACTTTCAAGCATCCTTGATGAAAAAATCAGAGCTGAATGGAAAAATTTGACTTTCAAATATAAGAAGCAAGAGATGCATGAAAAAAATTGTAATTCATGAGACTTTTCTCAGTATTAGGATAGTTGAAGGGAATATATATGTATGTATGTATGTATGTATGTATGTATGTATGTATGTATGTATGCATACATACATTTATGTGTTTATATAGGAGGGTGTATGTGTGTATAGATACATATGTGAGTGTGTGTACATATGTGTATATGTACATGTAGTGGGCATTGGATCAGTTGAATAGTAAGGCATTATATCTAAAAAATAAAATTAAGAGGTGAGAGAGGAATATAATGAGAGAAGGAGATAGGGAGAGATAGAATAGGGTAAATTATCTCATATAAAAAAGGCAAGAGAAAATTGTTGCAATGGAGAAGAACGGAAGGCAAATGGGAATGGGTCAACCCTACTTTCTTTGAATTTAGCTTAAGGAGGGAATAACATACACATTCAGCTGGGTATCTTACCCTACAGGAAAGTAGGGGGAAAGGGGTTAAGAGGGGGATGATACAAGGGAGGGCAGATAGGGGAAAGGTAGTTAGAAGCACACATTTTTGAAAAGGGACAGGGTCAAAGTAGAAAATAGAATAAGTAGGGGCAGGATAGGATGAAGTGAAATATAGTCATTCTTTCACAATATATCTACTATGGAAATGTTTTGCATAACTACACATGTACAACCTATATTGAATTGCTTATCTTCCTAGTAAGGGTGGATGACAAGGGAAGAGGGGAAAGAATCTGGAAATCAAAGTTTTAAATACAGATGTTTAAAAAATTGTTTTTTACATGCAACTGGGAAATAAGATATACTGGCACTGGGGTATAGAAATCCATATTGCCCTACTAGAAAGTCGGGGGGGGGGGGGAATGGTGAAGGATATAAAAGAGAGTAGGATCGCTGTTTTGGTGTGGGGGTAGGGGAAAGACAGGGAGAAAATTTGTAACTCAAAATCTTGTGGAAATGAATATTGAAAATGAAAAATAAACAAATTTAAAAAGAATATATTGAAAGAATGTATAAAAAGAAATTAACTCTAACTGGGAGCAAGATAAGATCTCAGCTAAAGGTGAGAGACGAAACAATCTCACCAAGAGGGAACATGCTCTCATCGGTCTCTTGTCATGGAAGTTAAGGGACAGGATGAGGGCCAACTCCCATATACTTCTGTAGTTTTAGGGTTCCAGGACACCATTTAAAAGTCTGTCTCATATCTCTCCCAATCTGTCTCTCTCAAGATCCTCACTCAGAGTCTGTGTCCAATAAGCTGAAGCCAAATCCTTTCTCCACTCAGGAAGCTCAGAATTCTCTCAGTGCATTAGGAAAAATGTCCCCTTTGTGTGTGCACATTGCAAATCACAGAATTGTTCTTCAGGAAAACCACACCAGGTTTGGGCAGAAGTAGAGTTACATATGGGCAGCTAGGTGGTGTAGTGGATAGAGTGCCTGACCTGGAGTCAGGAAGACTTCTCTTTGTGAGTTCAAATCTGGTCTCAGACACTTACTAGCTGGGTGATCCTGGGCAAGCCACTCAACCCTGTTTACCTCAGTTTCCTCATCTGTAAAATGAGCTGGAGAAGGAAATGGCAAACCACTCCAGTATCTTTGCCAAGAAAACCCAAAATGGGGTCATGAAGAATAAGACATGACTGAAAAACAACAATGAAGGGTTACATATATACCTACAATGAATGAATGAACATATTTATTCCACTGATAAAATATAGGTTTTCTGAAGACAAGGACTGTATCATTTCTGTCTCTGTGTCCTACACAGTAGATGTTTAATAAATGCTTGTTGTTTGACTGATTAATTGATTAATTTTATATCCCCTAAGTTGGTTCATAGAGGACTAAGTATATAACTGATGATCAAATTGAGGGTTATTGTTTTCTTTTTCCTTTTATTCTTTTTAAGTAATATTTTTTCAATTACATGTAAAGACAATTTTTAAATTTTTTTTACTTTGAGTTCCAAATTTTCTCCTTCCCCTTCCCTAAGCAGTAAGCAATTTGATATAGGTTATATATGTGCAATCATGTAAAATATATTTTTATTTAAGTCAGGTTATGAAAGAAGAAATAGACCAAAAGAGAAAAAAGTAAAGAAAGTGAAAATAGTATGCTTCAATCTGCATTCAGGCTTCATCACTTCTTTCTCTGGATGTGTATAGCATTTTCCTTCATGAATCCTTTGAAACTATCTTGGCTAATTGTAATTGCTGAGAATAGATAAGTCATTCCCAGTTGTTCATTATACAATGTTGCTCATACTGTGTACAGTGTTTTCCTGGTTCTGCTCATTTCATTTTATATCAGTTCACGTAAATCTTTCCAGGTTTTTTAAAAGCATTTTGCTCGTCATTTCTTGTAACACAATAATATCCCATTACATTATTTTCAACTTGTTCAGACATTTCTTAATTGATAGGCATCCTTGAGGATTATTTATAGCACAAAGGGATCCTGCACTTCATAGAATTTTCCTTTAAATAACTTTTTTCCCCACCCCAGTTCCATTTTCATGTTATCTTATAGAAGAATGATGGTATGGCAAGTAGGCAGAGAAACTTAGAACTTAAGATCTGACAGAGATGAAAATGATCAAAAATAATGACATCAGCACATGGAAAGTATCAATTACTTTATGAAAATTCAATTTGCAAAAAAGAAAAGAAAATTCAATTTGCACATACCTTTTCAGGAGTCTACTGACTTTGTAGAATGAGGCCCACCTGTATTGAAATGGCCATTGGCCAAGAAGCTTTGTACCTATACTCACTCCCAGACGCTGCAAATTTTCTCTTCCATTTAATTTCACACTTGTCATAAAAGTAGTCATTAAATGGCTGAGTCTTTAAGGGGGAGAAAAAAAAATCTAAACTTTGCTTCGGCTTGTCAGAATATCTCTCCAGCCCTACCTTCTCCCATCACACACACACACACACACACACACACACACACACACACACACACACACACACACACACACAGCCTTATGCTTCCCAGTGAAGGTGGGTCATAGAATCATGGTCAATGTTCCTAAACAGACTGTGGAGGGTCTATGAAGCCTTACTTGAGTCTTGGAATTAGCAGCATCAAATCCAGGCTGGGCTGTGGCATTGGGTAGGTATGAAGGTTGTCCTTGTGCAGACCATCAATGCAGAGAGGATAGAAAGTTGGCTTTGGAATCAAGAAGACATTTGTTCAAATCCTACCTTTGTCTTTTATTAGCTGTGTGACCACAGGTAGTTTGCTTAGGGTTCTATCAGAGTCCAGAGGTGGGGAACCACATGTAGCCTCCTAGGTCCTAAAATATGGCCTTTTGACTGAATCATTTGGATCTCACAAATGAGGTAGGGAATACATGTATTATCATGTCTTTTATAGATGAGGAAATTAAGTCTTACTGAAATTACCTGCTTCAGAGTCACACAGCTAGTTAGTGGCAAATAAAGAACTTGAACCTAGGTCTTTTGCCTTTAATGGATTGAGAACTGAAGAATCAGGTTCAAGTTTTGCCTCTGACATATTCTGAAGCTTTAAGACTAAACTGGGGATAAATGGGCAGCAGGTGATGTAGTAGATAAAGTGCTAGGTTTGATATCAGAAAAACCTGAGTTCAAATCTAGTTTCAGACATCTAGCTGTGTGACCCTGGGCAAGTCACTTAACCTCTGCCTCAGTTTCCTCAGCTGTTGTTCGTTTCAACATGTTTCAAACATAATCAATGATATCACAGGGTGATGTCTTGACTTATGCATGCCAAGGCAAAAGTCAAGACAACTGGCTCTCTGGGATGTGGTGGATGAGCTTGGCGTCTTCAGAGATGCCTGACCAGCCTCTAAGCATTCAATAGCAGCTGCTTCAACCACCTTCAGTGGCCACTGGAACAAATTGTTCTCATCCACCCATTCTACCAAGGGAAGTCTTCACATGGTTGTCTTAGACACCCCCCTAACTCATCGATGGGTTTTGCAACCTGTCAGTTACCCTTAACCATAGTTTAGCCCATATACTGAGATAGTTTACCAGAATATGGCCATTGTGCATGCTACAAGTCTAGCTGAGCACCAGGTGGACACCAAAGATGGATGAGCAGTCCTGAAAAGGACTTGGCGAAGCCTCAGGATCTAGTCCTTCTTGAACAGCCCATACACCTCTCAACTCATCTGTAAAATGGGGATTATAATAGTGCCCACCTCCCAGAGTGGTTTTGAGGATCAAATTAGGTAATACTTGTAAAGTGGGTAGCACAGTGCCTTGCACATAGTAGGTGCTATATAAATGCTAGGGAGGAGGAGGAAGAGGAGGAGTTGCCAGCCTGCATTGGTAGAAGGAATTTCTTCACATGGGATATCCCTGTGCTAATGAAATCATAGGTCCAATACCTCATATCCCTTTCCATTGATCTTCAATGCACTTATTTCTAACCCCTCAAATTGTCCTTTTCAGAAACAGCCAGAGAAAACCGTGCTCGAGGCAGGCATTTGCCTGACACATATGTAGGTTTGAGGCTAGGTCAACCTAAAACCAATCAGAAGGGTGTGTGTGTGTGTGCGCATGTGTGTGTGTGTGTGTGTGTATGTGTGTGTATGTGTGTGTGTGCGTGTGTGTACACATCCCACAAGTGTATCTGTCAAGACAGTTTGTGCCAGGAAGCTTCCATTTGATGAGATTTTAACAACAAACACAGAGCAGCTTGTGGTGGAACAGTCAATCTACCATAGAAAAAAACAAACAGAGCTGAAATTGGAGATGAATTCTCTGTCTTGTATGCTGGGAAAATGCATAAATGATAGCATGTCAATCACTTAGGGAGTCCTGTGCTCCTCAACCACTGACCAATGCTTCTTGTTCTAATTTTACCCCTAGGAAAGGCAACAGGACAAGTTTGGAACCTGGGAAGCCTGAGGCAGCTTCTCTCCATCTCACATACATTAAACCTGAAATGATACAACAAAGACTCTCATGGTCCTTGCATGAGAATGATATATAAGTGTGTGGACTGAACTGAAATTTTTAAAAATTTTATTCATGGCATACTCCGTATTTTATTTATGCCTTTCTCCTCCCCTCCCCACCTCATCTCCACTTACTTAGAGCCTTTCCATATCCCAAGACCCAGTTCAAGTCTCATCTGCTCTATGAAACCCATTTTGACCACCTGACCCCACAGGGATCTTCCTTCCACTGAGGCCCTACAAAATTCACAATGTGGCCCTAATTTACAAAGGTCTAGGTCATCCACTGCACCCTGGCCATCACCAGTCATCTTAACTTTTGTCTTGCCACTGGACTTCAATGACTCCGCAGAGTGAGACTGCCTCACTTAAATCCAATTCATTCACAAGGTATGTTATTGATCCTCTTCAAGAACAAAGGACAAACCTCAACAACTATGCACTGGGATTGGCATACACTGCTAGTTAACTTTTTGTGTGCATATACCTTGTATCTCCAACTATATGTAAGTTTCTTGAGAATAAGAACCACACATTATATAATGGAAGAGTGTTGAATTTAGAGTATGAGGTCATTGTTAAGATGTTTTCAGTCGTGCCCATCTCTTTGTGACCCCATTTAGAGTTTTCTTGGCAAAGATACTGGAGTTGCTATTTACTTCTCCAGCTCATTTTACAGATGACGAAATCGAGGCAAACAGGGTTAAGTGACTTGCCCAGGGTGACACAGCTGGTGTCAGATTTGAACTCAGGAAGATGAGTCTTTCTGACTCCAGACCTGACACTCTATCCACTGTAGCAACCTAGCTGCCCCTTGGAAACTGAAGACCTAGCTTCAAAACCTGATTCTTCAATTAGATTTAGAGTACACAGACCTCTAAGAGCTCTTCAGTGGAGTACCCCGCTCCAGGAATCTGCTTGGCTCTGTGCTATTTAATCATTTTATCAATGACTTGGATGAAAACAACAGATTACATGCTTATCAAAACTGCAGTTAAATCTGAGAGGCATAGCCAATATATTAACTAACTGCAATGGGATGCAAAAGGGGAAGAAGGGAACAACCATTTACTAAACACCTACTATGTGCCAGTCACTGTACTAAGTGCTTCACAAATATTGTCTTGTTAGTTTTCAGTATGATAGGACACTGGGCCAAATCAAATAAAACTACATTTAATAGAGACAATGTAATATCTTACATTTGGTTTAAAAACATACAACTTCACTGGTGGAACCATAAAAATAATATACACAAAGAACAACAAAACAACTGAAAATGATTGCTTTGGAATTATAATGACCAAGCTTGGTCCTAAAGAAATGTGAGAAGTCATCTCCCCAACTTCTTTACGGAAGTGAGGGACCATAGCTATAGAATACTACAGAGTCCTTTATCTTTCAATGCAGTGTTTAATTTTGCTGATTTTTTTCCTTTATGTTTTTTCATAAGGAATGTTATGGAGTGGGGTGGATAAATTGGTAAATGCATGTGATCTAAAAATAAAAGACATCAATAAAATTTATGTTTAAAAAAAATCAGCTTTATGAGTGCAAGACGGGGAAGGCACGACTAAGCAACAATTTGTCTGGAGGAAAAAACAACAGAATTTTAGTGGGCTGAGGGAGGCTTCAAGATGAGTCAACTATATGATATCGCAGCAAAACTAGTTATTGAAATCTTAGGAGGCATTGAGAAGTCTAGTTTCCAATGCTAGGCACGTAGTTCACACTTAAACGCTTGCCAAATTGAAGAGCTCCTAGCACTGTTGTACTAGTCAGACCACATATGGATTACTGTGTTCAGCTGAGATAATAAATTGAAAGCTCTTGGAAAACCTTAAGTGCTATATAAATGCTAGTTATCATTGCTTTTATTATTGTCTTTAGTGTTATTATTTAGTGTTCTGTGTACCACCCAGAGATCCACAAAATCCTCAATCCAAAAGGACCTTAAGTGATCATTAAACTTTCCATTATGATTAACCCTGTGCTGTTTGGAAAGATGCCCTAGGAGGAGATTCTACAACTTCCCTTGATAGCTTGTCCCAGTTTTTAATGACCCTGATCAACCGCGAAGCTCTTCTTTATGTCTAACCTTGTTCTAACATTCTTCTTCTTCTCCTCCTCCTCATTTTCCTCCTCCTCCTTCTTCCTCTTCTTCTCTTTTTTCCCCATAACATTTCTGGGACAAAGAGAAGTCATATGTTAATATGCACATAACCCTTCAACTTGAAGAAACTTTGATTTCTTACACATTGGAATTTTGTCTTATCAATTCAACTGTAGTTTGGACTGTTTGAATTTTATTTGGGGGGTAACTAACTGCGGTTAATAGCTAATAGTTAACACATAGGCTCAGGGAATTATTTCAACTAAACACATATTTATCAAATGCATAGTGTGGGCCAGGCATTGTCCTAAGTACTAAATATGAAAAGACAAAAAAGAAACAGTTTCTGCCCTCAGGGAGCTTACATCCTACCAGGGAAATACATGTGTATATAAGTAAGTGTGGTGGGTGGCATCTGAAAGACTAAATGACTCAGGAAACAAGGGTCCAAGCTTCTGAGCATGTCCATTTATTAAGCAATGCATCCAATTGCCTAACAAATTGGGACAGGGCCCCTTCTTCAGCTTAGGGCTAGATCCTGAATACAGAGGAAGACAGGTATTTATATATTAAAAACAAGTGATCAAATAAAACCAATTAATTAAATGAAAATTAACTAGTATACATAATTAGGTGATCTGATTTTTAATTGGAGGAAAGATTAAGGACTTTCCAAGTTGGGAGAAGGAGAATGAACAGGTACAATTCCCTGAAATCAGGAAAAGAGATATCCTACTTCCCCCATGTCTGTATGTAATCAAGGAAAATGGAAATAGTAACTGATGGATCAGTGTGAGACCAGTTTTCAGATAGGATATATGGTTTGCTTGAGATACATAACTGTGAGAAACCTCCTTGCATCGATCTTTGGATTTGACCAGGTTTCTGGTCAGTATAACCTAGTAAGGATCACGTAATGAGACCCCATGCCTGGAATGCACTTTCTCTTTACCTCCTTCTCATAGAGTCCCTCTTTTCCTTTAAAATGATGCTCAGAAACTATCTTCTATCTGAAGTTTTTCCTGGTTCCCCCACATGCCCTCCATCCCTGCTTACCTCGTACATAAGTACTTTGTGTCTATGTATTAAATGTGTGTGTATATATAAATTTTCTATTTGTGGTGAATGTATTTTTCTGGATACTTTTTTCTCTCATTAAAGCTCTCTCTCATAAGCTGTTTGTGAGTGGAAACTGTTTCATTTGTAGAGCTTTTACCTAGCACCCTGCCTGGAACATCTTTAGGAATGTAATAAATACCTGACGAAGCCAGGTGTGATGGTGCATACCTGTAGAATATGCTGCTAGAGAGGCTGATGGATCACCTGAGTTCAGAAACTGAGCTCATAGCTAAAATTCAGATCAGCTGTAGCTGATCAATTGGGTATTTGCATTCGTCCAGCACCAATATGGTGAATAAAGGGGCCACCAGGCTGCTGGAGGAGGGCAAGCTGACTGCCGGGCCAGTCGGTGTTAGGATCAGGTCCATGAGTAGCTACTGCATTTTCAGCCTCAAAAACAAAACAATTAGTTGATTGGTTGACTGAGATGCCACCCCTGAAAAATGGTTGCCTAGCCTCGAATTAAGAACCTTTCAAGTCAACAACTTCTAGGCTGCTCTTTTTCTTAGGAAATGTAATGGCTAGTATGCACACAGCACTTTAAAGTTTACAAAGCACATGAAAAATATTATCTCATTGGATTTTCACAACAACCCTGGGGAGTAGGTGTTATTATTATCTCCATTTATAGGCTAGGAAACTGAAGCACAGAGAGATTAAATGACGTGCCTAGTGCCCAATAGCTAGTAAGAGTCTGAGGCTAGAATGGAACTCAGATCTTCCTGACTCCGAGGCCAAAATTCTATGCAGGGTACACCTAGCTGTCCATGAAGCTCTAAGGTGCTAAAGTGGGTGACTCCTTAAAAGGAAGTTTAATAACCTGAAAGGGGGAGGGAAGAGGGAATGGAGCTTACAGCTTTTAATGATTTTGCTCATGTATGATGGGTCCAAATTGTTGTTCATCACACCACAAAGACTGGCATTAGAAGGAGGGATGGGGAGAGTTACTGCTGGGGAGCCTGGGTGGCTGAAAGCCAACGTCTCCCTGGGCTACGGAATGGAGGAAGGCATCCACCCAGTGCTAACGAAGCTACCAGGACATCTTTCCATAGGATCTGGGGAGGAACAGGCAGGGCAGGATGTGAGCTCTCAGGGCTTCTCCCTTCCTCCCATAGAGGAAGCTCCTCCTGCTTCCACCTTTGTGTTGATTGTCAGGTTGGTTACAAATGAGTTCTCCTGCCTGTCTTCTTTTCCTGATTGGCAAAAAAAAAAAATGTATATGTATACCCGGTACACACACACACACACACACACACACACACACACACACACACACACACACACACACACACACTTCCCCTGCAAGAGAAAAAGATCAACAGGGAAGAAAGCACTGTCTCTGCCTTTGCAGTGAGTGACTGCCAGCTAACAAGGAAGGGGGATTTGGGTCATTTTCTGAACCCTACCAAACTTGAGGCTGGGATTAAAACCCATTCTCCCTCTCCCTCCCTCCCTCTCTCTGTTTCTTTCTGTATCTCTCTGCCTCTCTCTGTCTATCTCTGTGTGTGTCTCTCTGTGTGTGTCTGTCTCTGTCTCTCTCTGTCCGTCTGTCTGTCTGTCTGTCTGTCTTTCTCTCTCTCTCTCTCTCTCTCTCTCTCTCTCTCTCTCTCTCTCTGTCTCTGTCTGTCTCTCTGTCTCTCTGTCTCTCTCTATGTGTCTCTCTGAGTTTCTTCACTGTGGACATACCCCAAGATATCTAGGCTCCCTTTCTTCCCCCTAACAAGAGAGATAAGATCATAAAAAAGGATTTCCCTCTGCAAACAGGACAGCATACAACAATAATTCTAAAATGGAGTCAGCAACTTTGAGAGCCTTTAGACTCTGGTGTCTAAAGTCCGAGAAAGTGTGGCCCTCTTGCTGGGTTCAAGTATCCTCAAGTATATGTAGCACATAAAAACTCTGGAGCTATTAATCCAAGTCACTTTGGCTCTGGTGGGTCAGCTGCCCAGAGAATCACTACTATGTCTCTCCTCAGGGTTCTAGGGGTAGCCCTGAGAGCTTGAGGGTGTTGCTCTTCCAGTATTATAGCTTATGATTCCCCCCACCACCACCATGGATGTACTCCCCATCATGATCATCAGCTAATTTCATTGCTCAGTCAGATTTAATTATCTTTTAAGAAAAGAGTATTTACTAAGGTGATACAGGAATAAAAGTTGGCATAAAAATATCCCTCAAAAGTCTCCCACCAGTGTATACAAGGTCCAGGGGAAAGTGGGCTCCATCTTAGAGCATGTGTGGAAATCCTTTTGCTAGAGTCTTTAAAATGTTCCTATAATATACATAGTGTAGCATTTTTACTAGGTTCTTCGTAGAACCCTGAATGTATGACCAGTCTGTCCTTAGCTCCTGATGCAGACAGGGCCTTCAGTTGATATATGGATGCTTGCTAGGATGGTATTGGAAAAACAGAAAGTTCAAAATCCTCCTGACATGAAACTTGCCAGGTGAGGTGGGGAGAAAACCAAGACTAAGGATAAAACCTAGGGCCTTAATTCTTTTATGTGTTTAGCTAGAATACTCTCCCTTCTTGGTTGCCGGGTATTCAAGTCCATGAATTCAACTTGTTCACTTGTTTGTGTACATTCCACAAAGGGTCCAACAGAGTGCCTCAGCCAATCTAACAGACTTCCTGTCTTGCCTAAGGAGGTATCCAGGCCTAGTGAGCAACTGAGATGTGTTCTCACCAATAAATATGACAGGCTTAGTAGGTTACCATCTGCCGGTAAGTAGAATATGGGAATTCTGTTGACTTATCTATGTTGCCTGGAAAATAATACATATAAAATCAGGAAGTTAGACAAGGTGGTATTTAAGGTACCATCCTACTTTAAAATTTTGTGACTTGGGAAGCAAGTCAGTGTTTTGTTATCTGTATGTGAGTGATTCTTTTGGGTTCATGGCAAAATTTTCATCCTCCTATTCCATTACTCCAGGGTAGAGATTGTTTCACTTTTGTTTTTGTATTCCCAGGATTTATAATCCCAGGTGAGCAAGGCATACATCTCTACCAATGAAGAGAGAGTCTCATCCTAAAAAGCCTTGAGACTAAAGTTACACAAAGGAGGTATTTACTTAACAAATGTTTGTTGAATTGACAGCTTGAATTGAATCTGATCCCTGGGTCAATGTGGTTATATACTCAGAGAATGAAAACTTATCCCCGGAAAGATATTTGTAAATTAAATTGACTGTGTAAACTGTTGATCCAGTTTGCCTAAGCACTGGTCAGAGCTTGAGGTCTAGTAAACTATGGAGGGAAGGCCTCTGAACTTTGAGTGAGATTTTGGCCTTCCTCAGTTATAAAAATGGAAAATAGTATTTTCTCCCACAAACGTCTTGGAGTGAGAATCGTAGCACTCTGGGAATTTGGACTTAGAGTCTTGAGTTCAAGTGACTTTTGAAATATCTGCTGCTGGAGGTGGAACCAAGATGGCAGAGTAAAGACAGGGTCTCAGCTGAGCTCTCCCCCAAGTTCCTCCAAATACCTTTACAAAATGACTATAAACAAATTCTAGAGCAACAGAATCTATACAAAGATCGAGGGAAACAATTTTCCAGCCCAAGACAACTTAGAAGGTCAGCAGGAAAGGTCTCAAATATCTGCTGCTTTGAATTATCCACATTGTTCTTCCCCTTCCTCTAATGATTAATTACAAAGAATTTTTCAAATTGTTTTCCTCTAGGCCACAGGTTCCTAACCTGTTTTGTGCATGGAACCCTCTGGAAGTCTGGGGAAGTCTTTGGAACCATTTTCAGAAGAATGTCTTAAAATTCATAAATGAAAGAAACATTCCATTTCATTTAGAGGTTAGTGAAAATAGAGGTTCTTCAAGTTCACAGACCCCCTGAAATCTATTTAATCTATGGACTTCAGGTTAAAGAATTTGCTCTCAGCAGAGCCAGAAGAACAATTTACACAGTAATACCACTATGGCAAAAATAAGCAACGTGACAGACAGACTTTCTAACTGATCAGCACAATGACCCAGCACAGTTCCAGAGGACTCATGAGGAAACATACTATCCACCTCCAGATGGGGAGCCAATGAGCTAGATTACAGAATCAAGCATATTTCTACCAGATCTTTTTTTTTTCTTGCTTTTTTTCCCCACCTTGGAACTTTGCTAATATGCTAATATTTGTCTCACATGTCTATGCATATTTGTAATGGTTTTTATTTGTCTTGCCTTTTTATCTGAGGGAGGGAATGGGGGAGAAAATTTGGAACTGAAAATAAAATTGAATTAAACCCCTCCAAAATTCTCTCTGTGTCTGTCTCTCTTTCTGTTTCTCTGTCTTTGTCTGTCTGTCTCTTTCTCTTTCTCTCTCTCTCTGTCCCTGTCTCTGTCCCTCTGTCTCTCTGTCTCTGTCTCTCTCTCCCTCTCCTCTAATATGTCTTTGGGGGGTGGCTAGGTGCCGGCCGCAGTGAATAGAGCACCGGCCCTGGAGTCAGGAGGACCTGAGTTCAATTCCAGCCTCAGACACTTAACACAAAAACTAGCCATGTGACCTTGGGCAAGTCACTTAACCCCAATTGCCCTCCAAAAAAAAAGATGTCTTTGGAGCTTCTCCAATACTTTCTTCTCTCATCCAGTGTTAACTACCCAAAGAGTCTATGACTGCAGTCTTTTGGCTCACCTCAGGCCACTGATGAGCACTCTGAGTCTTTCCCTCCCCTATGAAGGCTGAATATTTATTCAAATTTCACAGTTTCCCTTGCTTCTGATCCGAGAGAGAGCCAAATTAGAGTCTCCCTGGAAACAGAGGATCTAGAAGCCCAATGACATTGGGCCTATAGCATTCAGACATCTGAAGGGAAGGCTTTACCATGAAGTTTGGGGCCACCAGTCCAGGGGACTGCTTTGATAGGACAGATCCATTCAGTTGGAAGGCCAGCAAGGGAATTTTGTCAATAGCATTGTAGATTTGTTCTGGAACTGAGGTCCAATGCAGGATAACTGAAGGGGACAGGGTGGGGGAGCAAGGGATACTTATTTTCTTAAGGCCTCCTTCCTTAGAATATGAACCACCAAGGTAGGTACCCCCCCACCAACTCCCTACCTCCTTGATTCCTTTTTTCCCCAGTCATGAATTTATTTTCTTCATCTCCAAAGCAAAAGGGTAGACAAAGGGGGCCACTGATTTATATTTTACCCAGGGCCCCTTAACCACATTTTGTTGGTTGGGGGGGGGCACAGTGTCTGAGAACTGTGGGGATGCAGCTGGGGGCCAGTACAACCTGGGTTGGCAAACCTATAATCCTTCTTCAGGTAATGGAATGTGCTTGATTCAGGGAGGGTGAGGCTTGGGGGGTTTGGGGGATGGGGGCAAGGAAGCCTCCTTTAGAAAGCCAAATGCTCAGGAGTGCCTAGCCAACGCTTTTGAAAGCTCCTGATGGATGAGCCGCCGACACTCGTCATGCCTCTTCTGTCTCTAGGGCTTCTCTCTATTCCCCCCCCCACCACCCAGCAGTCCTCAGGCCCCACCATTCCCCCCCCCAAGTGCTGCCAGGCACTCTGTGAGGTCTGGCTTGTGTAAGGGAAGACTCAGTGTCAGGACACGTCAACTACATGGCCTGCAGCGGGATTGTGGCAGGAGCTCCCATCAGAGACAGTCTGGCCTTCCTTCTCCCTCTCCCTCACCTTCTCAAGCTCTCTCACTCATTCCCGCTGTATGCCCCCGGGTCTTGCATGCCTTCGCTTTCAAAGCTACAACATATTGCTATTAAGGGGGTTTGTCTCCAGGAGGTCTTGAAAATAGAGGCTGGGAAGACAGAAGGGGGGCATAGGCAAGAAGGGAATGTCTGGGGGGGTGGGGGAGGGTGGACTGGACTGCTTAGATTAGAATCACAGATTCCAAGCACTGGAATAGACCCCAAGACCATCTAGGCCATAAGTTACCTGACCAAGAAGCATCCCCCAACACACACACATACACACATGTACATGCACACACATATACACATGCACACATGCACACACACACATACCCTCGCGTGCACACACGCGCAAACACCATCCTGTGCAAATCTTCATTCAATCTCTACTTGAAGACCTTCAGTTCATGGGAGACTCACTTCCTTCGGAGGCAACCCTCAGAAATTCATAGTAAGGAGGGGAGAGAGATAAATTTTGGTAGAGTAAGGAGCAGGGAAGGGCACTTGGTGGACCAAGGTGGCTGCTGAACTCAAGACTTTTGTGAGGGGGAGAGAGAATCTCAATGGACAAATGGAAGAGGTTGCTGCAAGGTTGAGAATGAATGAATGGTTTGATAGAAAACTGTATTTCTCTGCTTTGACACCACCCATTCACTGTGGTGTGGAGGTATGACTGGGAAGGTAGGGTTCCCACATCCATCAACCATAAAATCTTAGTGTCAGATGGGACCTCAGCATAGTGGCACAGTGGATAGAACATTGGACCTGGAGTCAGGAAGACCTGAATTCAAATTTGGCCTTGGACACTTATTAACTGTGACCCTGAGCAAGTCACTTAACCTCTGCCTCAGTTTCCCCAATTGTAAAATAAGGATAATAACAGCATTTACCTTACAAGGTTGTGGTGAGGATCAAATGAAATATTTGGTGGGTTTTTTTAGGGACTTAGTACAGTGCCTACATAGTAGGTGCTATATTCCCTTCCCTCCTTCTATCAGAGTCCAATTCCTTCATTTTACATATGGGGAAACTGAGACCCAGAGAAAATTACTGACTTAAGATCACATAGATGATTAAGCTCTCAATCATAAAGCTGCATGAACAACCAATAGAAGCAGTCAATTAATATCTCTGGGGTGGATAGGTGGCTCAGTGAATAGAGCACTGGCCCTGAAGTCAGGAGGACCTGAGTTCAAATTCACCCTCAGACACTTAACATTTACTAGCCATGTGACCTTGGGCAAGTTGTTTAACCCCAACTTCCCTCCAAAAAGCAAAAAAAAAAGACAAAAACAAAATTAGTATCTCTGAAGATGGGACAAAGAACCTCATTCAGAATTTAATAGGAGGAAAAAAAGGCAGGGTAGCTCACTGGGTGCAATGGCTAGAGCATCAACCCTGGAGTCAGGAGAACCTGAGTTCAAATCCAGCCTCAGACACTTACTAGCTGTGTGGCCCTGGGCAAATCACTTATCCCTCTTTGCCTTGATTTCCTCTTCTGTAAAATGAGCTGGAAAAGAAAATGACAAACCACCCTGATATCTTGGCCAACAAAACCCCAGATGGGGTCACGAAGAGTCAGACACGACTAAACACCAACAATCTGCCTTTCAGATCAGGCAGATCTGCCCTACAGATCAACTACTATAGCTGGGAGATTCAGAAGATAGAGCAATGGGAAGCCCCAAATGGGGTCACAAAGAATCAGGCATTACTGACCAGAAAATTCTAATTCTTAATCTACGGTCATCCCTGAAGGGATGGGAAGTGGGGGGCAACCAAGAACAACAATACCAAGCAATGGATTTGATATACAGAATGAACAGCAAAAGAGTTCAGGATGACCCTGAGGTGGTGAGCCTTAGTAGCTGAGAGGAGAGGAGCTTGGAAGAGAAGTTTGGGGGGAAAAGGCAGAAAGTTTTGTTTTGTACATGATAGGTTTGAGACGCCTCTAGGAATCCAGTTCTAGACCCCATAAACAGTCGGTGATATGAAACTGGAATTCAGGAGAGATGTTAAGACTGAGAGTAATCTGCATAGAAGTAATTGAACCCACAGGTTCATGGGATTGATGAGATCATCAAGCTAGGAGAGAGACAGAGACAGAGACACAGAGACAGAGAAAGACAGAGAGAGATGGAGACACAGACACAGAGACAGAGGCAGAGAGACAGAAACAGAGAAAGACACAGAGAGAGACAGAGAGACAGATGTAAAGTATTAGCCTGGACCCCAAACATGCTATACTTGTATGTACAAGTTTTCTCTACCAATAGAACATAAGCTTCTCACAAACAGGACAGTTTCATTTTTGTCACCGTGTCTATAGCACTTAGAACAATGCTTGGCATATAGGAAACACCTGATAAGTCTATGATTTTGTACAAGCTTGCTCTTGTATTTATTTTGCATGTTTTATGTATGCTTGTGTATTGGTCAGACTCGCCAATGAGAGCCCTGCCCTTATTTTTCTTTACTTGCTATCAGCTCTTGTGGAAGATTAGGTTTCTGGAAGTGTATGATGGAGGGTAGTCCTTTACTCCCATCTCTTAGGATCCCTAGCTTCCTTCAAGGCTCAAGTTAAGTACTATCTCCAATAAAGAACTTTTCCTTATCTGCCCCACTCCCACCTCCAACTACTTAGTGACCTCTGCCTCCTCACAAATTACCTTGTTTTAACCTATATGTACATCAAATCCCACAGGTAGAATGGAAGGTCCCTGAGGGCAGGGACTGTTTCAGTTTCTCTCTCTTTTTTTTTCTTAATCTTTGTAGCCCTAGTGCCTATAGTGCTTTGCTTATAATGTGCACATAAATGTTTGTTAAACTGAACTGATTTCCTGGGATTGATGAAATGCTTTCAACTGTTATGGAATTGTCCCTTATTCCAAAGGTATATTTCAAGACACCACTTGAAAATTTAGTTTGATGAGTGCTTTACCATCCTCTGTGGTGGGGAGCTGGAAAACACGGTACATTTGGGCTGAAATTCATGAAGATAATTAATATTCAGAAGTCACAGGCTCCTCCTCTTATTCCCAGGAAGAGTTATCAGCCTCCTAGCTCCCAAAGGAAAGCTGAGCCATGTCACTGTGCTTTGGATTTAGTTCTTCTTCCTCAGGATTTCAGGGCAAAGAAGTTGCAAGGGGAAGGTGAGGTCAGAGGGAATATAAATCACACCTAGGAGCTAGAAGGAATCTTGGGGTCTATCTAGTCCATCACCCTCATCTTATAAATGAGATACTGTATGTAAAGTACTTTGCAGATCTTAAAGCCCTATATAAATGTTAGCTCATATTATTCTGGGGGCAGCTAGGTGGTTCAGTGGTTAGAGTGCCAAAGCTAGCATCAGGAAAATTCATCTTCCTGAGTTCAAACCTGGCCTCAGACATTTAGTAGCTGTGTGACCCTGGGCAAGACACTTAACCCTGATTGCCTCTGTTTCCTCATCTGTAAAATGGGCTGGAAATGAAAATGGCAAACCACTCTAGTATCTCTGCCAGGAAAACCTCAAATGGGGTCACAAAGAGTGGGACACGGTGAAAAATGACTCAACAACAATATTATTCTTATATATTGGGAAACTGAGTCCTAGAAAGGGTAGAGGATATGGCTAAGGTCTCAAAGATAACAAGTGCTAGATTTAAACCCAGATCCCCTGATTCCAGATCCTTCTCTTTTCCACTACCCTGTGTCCTTCCATCTTATCAGAAACACAAACATATTCCTCTCCATTTGCTCCCCGTGTTCCTTCTTGCCTGGTTTCTGCCTGAAGAATTCACCCACCACCCAAGTAGCCTGAGCTTGGAGGACACAGTAAGTAGGAAGCCCTAGCAATATTTCCCCTCCATCCAGATGACTTTTGGCTTCTTAGAAACAATGGAAACACCTGAGTCCTCCTAATGACCCTGGGAATCACTTAGCAAGAGGAAAATTGGGACCTTTGCCCTCACCCAGTTAACAGATGATGGGGTTAATAGGGAATCCTCTTTCCTTTCCTCAATGCTGCTGGCAGGAGTCCAGCTCCATAATGACCTGAGGACACATCAGACAGTGATAAGTTGTGATTCCCATCTCCTTTTATCCTGTTTAGAATACACTGGCTTTCCTCCCACAAAACCCCCTTTGCCTCTCTTGCTCCTGGCTGTTGTGGCTACACAAGACAATTTGCTGATAGTTTCTCCCAGGAGGGAGGCTCCATCCCCCCACTCCCATACCTCCCCAGCAGAACTCAGAAGTCTCCTTTCTGCAGCTCCCTAAACCAACATCTCCTCCCTCTGGCAGGTGCTGGAGGGAACCATTACCTATTTCTCCCCACAGTGGATCATGCAAATCTCCTTGCAATACTTTCTCTTACGAAAGGTCACTGCCCCTTAAGGTCCTTCCCATACCTAGAGGGAAAGGGAGCCAGGAAAAGGAACTGCAGAAGACCGAAAATCTATGGCTTTTTTGTTGTCACTGCTGCAGATATTCAAAGTCCTTGAATTCAAGAGAGTCCAGATGGTGGTCCTCATAGGGATCGTAGAATGTGAAAGCAAATATGCCTTACTCAGCATAGGAAGGACAGTTGTACTCTGATCTGGTCAGGCCACAGCTGGGGTATTAAGTGGCACTATAGTACAGAAAGGATGTTCTGAAATATGGAAAACTTCCAAAGGAAGGTAACCAAGACGTCCTTGTGTCCATGCCATAGGAGGATCAGTGGAAGGAACTGGGGATATTTAAATGCCTAAAGAAGATGCAAGAGAGGACAGAGTAAGTGAAAGGGGGATCAGACTTGTTCTACTTGGTCCTATAAGGCAGAACCAGGAGCAATTGGCAAAGGTTATAAAAGCAAATTTTGATGGTTATCAGAATAAAATGTCCTAATAATTAAAACTGCACAGAAATGCATTGATCTGCCTTAGAAGGTAGTAGGCTGCCCCTTATTGATTGACCATGTGGTAAATATATTTCAACAGGGATCCATTTTCCATTGTGGGTTGGACTAGAAAGCCCATAATATTTCTTCATTGGTATGAGATTTATGGAGGCAGCTAGGTGGTACAGTGGATAGAGTGCTGGGCTGGAAATCGAGAATACTCGTATTTCTGAATTCAAATCCAGCTTCAGACATGAGGTGTATGACCCTGAGAAAGTCTTTTCACTCCATTTGCCTTAGTTTTCTCATATGTCAAATAATCTGGAGGAATAGCAATCCACTCCAATTATCTTTGCCAAGAAAATCTCAGATAGGGTCATGAAGAGTCACACACGACTAAAAAACCAATGAGATTTATGCTATTTTCCCATATCATCAGTTTCAGTTCTTAAAATGTCTTTGTGTCAGAGCCAGTATCTGTCCTTTCTGTATACTCTGTTGTGGGATGGTTTAATGTTAATGGGATATAAGATCTTCCCCACCCATTAATAGGCCTCACTTGGAGCCCATTAAAGGAAGCTGGTTAGGGGAGGCTTGCTTGTAGGAAGACTTTCATACCTTTTGCTAATTTCTAATTAGGCACTGAGTCAGGAGAGTTGTGATGTCTTCTGTCTTTGAGAAGTCTAATATATACTCTGAGTTGGCATTTTGCTTTGGAGGCTTGCTTATGAGAAGGATCTTGTGATTCCCTGGTTCCTATTCTGAGTGGCCATATGTTCAGAGCTCCCCAACTACTCAGATGTAAAGGTTCTCTCAATCCAGGGATGTATGTAAAGTGTATAGTTGATTCAGGCAGTCAGAGCCCTGTGTGTTAGTCTTTATTTCTCTGCTTGTATTTTCTCTGAAGTTCAGGATTCTGACTTTTCCCCTGAACTAGTAAATGTAATTTAAAAAGATTGTTGGCCCCTTAAACAGCTATCTTTCATAGTAAAGCAAATCTAAGAACCTGTGCTAGCAGCCCTCCTGCTATGCCAGTATGGTTGCTGCTACAGATGATTAGGTAAAGGGACTATCTCTTGCTTCAGTCCCAGAAGGGATAATGTGGTATAAGGGCTATGTTCTTCCCTGCTTCAATCCAGTTGTTTTCCTGTGTCAGTTTTGTAGGGAGCAGCTGGATTTTGATTTCACCTCTCCCACTGTAGTTCTTATATGAAAATTTGCCTGTAGTCAGGCTCTGACTTCTATAGCTCTTGCCTGAGACCACAGCTCTGGCCCAGGGATCATGAGCTGGATAATGTTGGGACCAAGTTCCAACCAGTACATCAGTCTGAAATTTCTGTCACCTAGGGTGTCTTCTGTTTCTGGTTGCACTGGCTTTGTCTGGTTTTGTGTGTGTGTGTGGAGATACCTACTAGAGATCTACTACCTCAGGTTTTAGCTCTTGAAGCATGCCAGACTTAAGGTTGTATTAGAATAAAAACTGTCTTCTAGGGCAATTCAAAGTCATAGTTGTATATTGGCCTTGGCTTATTTCTTTGTGTAGTCACCTACCCAGAAGGCCATGGCTTCAGGCTCTAGCTATTAGAGAAATCCCACCAGAGATGGCACTAACTTTAGGCCCTTCTCCTGGGGTATCCCCAAATCCCCAGTCCTTCTTGCCTTGATCTCCTTATATCATCTCCTTTGGAAAGGTTTTTGACTCCTGGAGCAGCCCCAGCTCCAGGTCATATTACTTTGTGCAGTTCTTCATGGGATGGTCCTTTTATTTAGTTCTGGTGTTTCATATGGTACTGTTCTTAATCATTAGTAGGTGTTTCTCAGAGATGGCCTGAAAATTTTTATTTTGACATCTTAACAAGATGTCCCAAACGTATTTCCCAACTTTTTTTTTAACCATCCTTCCCTATGCCTGCTTTTGCACTGAAGTCACCAAGGTCAATATAAATGTCAGTGGTTTGGTTTGAAAGATCTTGTTAAGTTCTTCATAGAAATCCTCTACTTTATCTTAGACAACAGAAATTAGTACATAAATTGCAATTATCTTTATGGTGGACTTTTTGCATTCACTGAATGGGCATTACCTCACTCAAAGTGAAAACCTGAAAAGACCTTAGATTAAAGGACCAGGGTCTCCCATTGCATCCTGGGTCATCTCCAGTCATCCTGATGGATATCTGACCACTGAACCCAGATGGCTCTGGAGGAGAAAGTGAGGCTGGTGACCTTGCACAGCCCTCCCTCACTTAAATCAAAGTCAACTGCAAGCCACGTCATCATCTCCCTTATGTCATGATCCTCCTGGAGAACAATGACAAACACAGGTTCGCTGTGAACACTACAGAATGAAACAACCAAGTGCTTCATGAAATCATTTCTTGTTACCTCTCAGCACAGTATGAAACCACCTCTTTTATCTGTCTTTTTGGAGATGACCTGTAAACCATACTTCTACTTAACTGCAGCTTCCTTTTGACTTCTAAGTTCATTTGTAGTGAAAATATCAGTATTTATAGAGGTAGCATGGCATAATGGATAAAGAGTCAGACTTGAATCCAAGAAGGCCTGGGTCCCACCTCTGACACATATTGCTTATATTACTCTGGGCAAGTCATTTTGCCTCCAAGTGCTTTAGGTAACTTTCTAAGACTATAAGTTGCAGAGAAGATGCTGACTTGCATTGGTAGAAGGAGTTTCCTCACTCAGATGTTTCCCATACCAATGAACTCACAAGTCCAGCCCTTAACTTTATTAGTATTTATTTAGGAAATTTGTTTCAGTAATATATCGACTCATTAATCATTGGATTGAGTTAGTCAACAAACATTTATTAAGTATATACTATGTGCCAGGCACCATGCTAACCCCTGGGGATACATTTATACAAGCAAAAAGAAAGACAGCCCCTGTCCTCAAGGAACTTACATTCTAATGGGGGGAGACAACACATAAAAGAAGGCTGAAAAGTATAGGGGATGGGAGCGAAAAGATCCTCTCACAGTGCTGAAGTCTAGAGTCAAAATAGGACTGGAAGAGTATTGAAGTAAAGCTGGCCTGAGACCTTCCTCAAAGCACTGTCAATTAAATAGATGTTTATAGGCAATCTAAAGCCTGTGATAGCCTCCTGCTACTATCTCTATCACAGTTACTTTAGAAGGGTAAAGGCTATTTGGCACTTGTCCATTTGCCTGTCTGTCTGTCTATCTATCTATCTTGATAAAACAACCAATCTTTCTAATGGGCCCTAGGCTCAAGCCACGTCAGCTCTGCCAGCAGATAAAGTCATTCTTTCTCACCCCCCTTGACCAAGTGACAACCTTGTGAACTTCAAAAGGTCAGAAGACAAGGAGATCTCATTAGCATCCATAGAAGTGTCCATTGAAGCAGCAATGGCTGATGGTAGAGTACAGGAGCTGATAGACAGAGTGCAAACTAGATACACTGAGAAAAGACAGTTTCAAAATTTTATAAGGACGTTGATCTCTGGAGCCCCAAACTATACTTAAGAGGAGCTTCATGGGGTCTCCACAAAGGATGAAAAGGTCTTGTAGTAAACAAAATCTATGAGTTTACCCTTTGGTTATACACTTTCTAAGTATTAGCCCACTGTCTCTAGGGACCTTCTGAAAGAGAAAAATGTACCCTCACTCCCTTTTGAGGAATGTTTTTGTAACTGTCCTTGCTCTACCTGTTTGTAAATGCCCTTTCTAAAAACTAAGATAAGGGAGCACACCAGTGGGGGCTCAAGAAGAACAGTGACAGAAACCATCCCCTTTAGGGTTATCCTTAGAGCCCTAATAATTCACCTTATGGTGGACCTAGCATGCCAATGACAGTTGGAAATTGGAAAAATAGTCCGGGAGAGAGTGATACACTATTAGATTATGTTTAAAGACAGAAAGAACAGAGCTGAAGAGAAAAGTCTATGAACTTATTTTCCCTCCCTCAGGAACAGCACTGTGGAGACCAAATGAGCTAGCAAACATCAAAGGTCTTTGGAAGAAGGTTTGGTATGGTGGTAATGAAGAGCAATAGAAATGCAATGGATTCAGATGTTAGATCCAGCCCTGTCTTTACCACTAACTACCCGTAAGATCTATTCTAGGGGAAGTCATTTCCCCTTTCTGGGACTCAGTTTACTTCTTTGTAACATTAGGGTAGGAGCAGAGATTGCACTGAGTTCTAGGGTCCAGTCTGGCTCTAATAGTGCAGGAACATTAAAGTGGAAGCAGGGGCAAAGACGTGGCAAATGGAAATAGTGCAAAGGAGCAGCTGATGCTGCAGAGTATGAGGACTTCGCTCCAAGAAATCAAGTTCTCAGACAGGGACTCAAACAATCTCGGCTCCACGGCCCCGCCCCTAGGGGCGGGGCTACAGAGAACACAAGCGCTCCCTCCCTCCTCCCCTTCTCTTTCATTTCTCTCAGGACCCATGAGGGTACTCCAAGACTATCTATCATAATTGCCTGATTCAAATATGCCATTTCCCCTCGACATCGCCTCCTAAATAAACTAGACGGCCTTGTTCACTGCGACAGAAGACACGTCTAAAAGGCCCTCTTCTTCCTTCTCTTTGACAAATGCTTCTGTCCCGTCCGCCGGCTAGTTAGTCAGGTGGCTGTAACGTCAGCCCAAAGTAAGGAACGGAAATGGCATTAGGACCTGAAACCGGAAGCCGGAAGTGGGTCTGCGGTGGACGTGTTCTGGGGAACCGGGAGCCGGCAGGACAGAGCAATGGAGCCGCTGTACCAACAGACCCACAAGTGAGGGCCTGATGGGGTCGGGGCACAGGACTCGAAGAGGCCCGGCTCTGGGGGCGGGGGAACGGGCCGAGGGTATCGAATGTCGGTCAGTCAGTTACCGAGGACGCCAGGATTCCCCTCCCTATCCCCACCACTCTAGGCTGGTCTCTTTGCCTGGCCCGGCTGGCCTGTCAGCCTTGGGGGCGTGGTGGGAGGGGCGGTCCTCGGGCTGGCTGAGCGCCCCTCTGCCTTCTATATCTGTGGACCCCGTTCTGGGCTCACTTGTCAGATTCTCTGGTCTTTGTAGGAGGGGGGAAGCTCCGTACTCTCCGCCCAGCTCAGCTCTGGGCCCTGAGCTTGTGGTGGAGTGAAAAGAGTGTTGGATTTAGAGTCCAGAGATCTAGGTTCAGATCCCCCTTCTTCTATCTGAGTGACCTCATCTCCCCGGTAAAACGTGAGAAAGATCTCCTGCCGTTCCTTCCCCCTTTAAATCCTGTGATCAGGATAGAGGGTACCCTGTGCCACAGACTCACGGACTCTTTGGAGGCCGTTCTCACAATCATGCCTCCATTTTTCTCTCCTCCATTCTTTGGTCTTTACTCTTTTGTTTGTTTTCCTCGACCTAATTTCCTTCTCCTCTGCCTACTTTCTTTAGGCTTATCAGTGAAACACAATGTTGTGGCTTGGTCAGACTGGAAACTTTCGTGATAAGAGAGGTCACTGAGCCCTGGGTTAGTCTTTCAAGCTGGAGTAACTAAAAAAAAAAAAATTAAGTGCTGAAACAATGTGTCAGGATAGATAATGTTTTGGGAAGGCAGGGAGGGAGAGAATATTACAGTATTCAGCCTTCAGTCAACAGTTATTAAGCAAGCACCCGTTATATTCCAGGTATTTTGTTAGGATACATACATAAAAGGGAGATTCTTGCCTTATACTGGGTTTGGGGGTGGGAGGGTGGACAGCTTACAGTATATTCATAAATACAGAATATATACTGAATAAATGCCAAGTGATTAGGGTGAATTGGGAAATATCAACTCTGGGAGTCAGGAAAGGACCCTGAAAAATAGGACACTTAAGCTATAGGAACCAAGAAGCAGAGGAAATGGGTGAGAGCATTGCAGACATGGACTACAGCCTCTGCAAAGGCAAGGCCAGAGGTGCAATTTTAGGTATGGAGAATAGCAGGTAGGCCATAGAAGTGGGGAGAGGGAGTAGTGTGTAATAAGCCTGGAAAGATAGGCTAGAGCCAGGTTATGAAGAACTTTAAATTCCAAACAGAGGAATTAGTTTAGAGGCAGTGGGGTACCATTAAAGCTTCTTGAGCATGGGGTACCATTAAAGCTTCTTGAGCAGGGGACTGACATGATACAGACCTATACTTCAGGAGTGTCAGTATGCCAGCTTTGTGGGGAATGGATTGTTGAGGGGAGAAATTGGATGAAGGGGAAATAATTACCTATTATAATAGTTCAGATGAAGAGGGACTGAACTATAGTGGTGGCATGTGAGGAAAGAGGAGACAGACCAGAGATAATGAAAAGTGTCTTTCATAATAACTAACATTTCTTGAGTGACTCCAGTGTAGGTAAACTGGGTGTGTCGCCACACTGCAATCACTCTAAGGCTTCCTGAAGCTACACTGAAATTTGTGTTATATGCACTGATATTTTATACTACAGTTTTAGCTAGAGGTGAAGTTTCAGGTAATAGCAACTGCTACACAAATAATTTGCATAGTATTACCCAATATTCCTATAGGATGATGTTACATCAATTTTTAAAGAGCCCTTGGCCCATAGAATTCTTAAGGCAAAGATCTAAGACTTTTTGCATGTTTCCCTCATTATTTAGAAACAGTAGTTTTTTAGAGCATTGAGCAGGTGTAAATGGATGATGGAATAGGTAAAATCTCAATAACCTCCATAAGAACTGTAAATTGTTGTGTTGTAGAATTTTGTTTTAATGTATACCTCACTACGTGACTCATTTCCCATGTAGGGAATTGTGAGGTAAAGTGGTTGACATTTAACTTCTATGTTGAGAAATGACTGGGGCTCATAAGGGGAAAGGATATCCTTCTTTCCTTCTTCTAAGATAATGAATTTTTTTTGTATAGCTTTTTATCCCCTTAAATAGATGACTTGACAGATGGGATGTTTTGAGGTGGAGATATCTGGGGAGCAGTAGAAGTTATAAGTGGTATAATTGGTGTAATGACCACTAACAATGTATGCAACATTCTGCTTTGTAAGCCTCGATCCCCCTGACAAGAGGAAGATTGTAGGTTTCATTTCCTTCTTCAGGACTATCATTGGTTTTTCAGTTCCTTGCTTTGGCTTCTGATTAATGATCTTTTCTTCTACATTATCATCAATTTCTAATCATGTGTTCAGTAATCTTATTTCACTCTCTATCAATTCATAGAAGTCTTCCTATATTTCTCCAAAGTTTTCATATTCATTTTTTTTCTAGGTTCTTTCCTTGATCATGGCTTTCAGGTAGTCCAATAATTTTTAAATTGTCTCTCCTGGATCTATTTTCCAGGTCAGTGGTTTTTCCCATGAGATATTTCACACTGCCTTCTAATCTTTCATTTGTTTGGATCTGCTTAAGAGCATCTTGATTTCTCATAAAGTCATTAGCTTCCATTTGCTTCAGTCTAACTCTGAAGGAATGAATCTCCTCAGTGAACTTCTGAGATTCTTTTTCCATCTGGCAAATTCGACTTTTTAAGGCATTCTTCTCCTCATTGCCCTTTTGGGCCTCCTTTGCCATTTGAGTTAGTCTATTTTTTAAGGTGTTGTTTTCCTCAGTCAGGCTGTTGACCCTCATTTCATACTTTTCCTGCATCCTTCTCATTTCTCTTTCCAATTTTTCCTCCACTTCTCTTATTTGATTTTTAAAGTCCTTCTTAAGGTCCTCTATGGCCTGCAACCCGCTCATGTTTTCCCCTGGGGCTTTTGGAGCAGGACTTCTGACCTCACAGTCCTTTTCCCGCTCTATGCCCCCAAAATAGGAGTCTAGGGTTGCATTTTTCTGTTTCCTTTGCCTTGGCATGTTGCCACTTAATTACTTGACTTTTGGGCTTGTTGCCACACTATGGCTTTAAGGCCAGATAGAGGAATTTTCGTCCCAAACGTGTGGGGGGCAACTTCCGTTTCTGGCAAGCTGTAAACCCACCCACGACTTCCACCCTAGATCACAATCCAGATCCAGGGAGGTTAAAGCAAGAGCGATTACCCCCCAAGACTGATCACTGTATCTCCCTACAAATTTGCAGGCTGGGAGCAGGATCTGCCTCTGAAAACTACAAAATGGCGTTTGTCCTCAGCGGCTTCTAGCCCCCAGGGGAGGGAGCCGACACATTCCCTAATACCAGTCCCAAAGTCCATAGGACACTAACCTCTTACTTTGTCCTAGGTAAGTCTATGTTGATAATTCTGGAGTCGCCACAGCCCCTGGTGTTCTGGGGTTCCTCCAGCTGGCTGCTGGCCCTGCCGCCCTGGGGCTAAAACCTCGGCTCATGCGGACCTGGGCTCCGCTCGGCTCAGCTCGGCTCGGCTCCTGCGCTCTGCGTGCTGCACGCTGCCAGGTCCCAGACCACTGCGCTGGTCCTTCCTGCAGGGCTGCTGGGCTGTCCTCAGTGGGAGTTTAGCTTCTCTGTGTTGTTCTGTGGGTGCTGGGGCTCCAGAAGTTGTTCAGAGTCCCCTTTTACATCGTTTGGGGGGAATCTGGAGGCAGAGTGGCTTGGATGAGCTGTTTCTACTCCGCCATCTTGGCTCTGCCCCCATATTCATTTTTACTACACAGTAATGTTCTGTTGCATTTGTAATTATCATAGTTTTTTTGGCCATTCTTTAGTTGATGGACACCAGCCTTGTTTCCAGTTCTTTGCTACCATAAAACATGCTGCTATGAAAATATTTTGGTAAATATTAGACCTTTATTCCTATCTTTGACCTCTTGGGAATCTATACCCTGTGCTGGAATCACAGGATCAGAGGGAATGCAGTTTAATCACTTTACTTGCATAATTCCAAATTGGTCTCCAGAAGAGCTGGGTCAGTTCCCTTCTCCAAGTATATTAGTATATCTGTCTTCCTGCATCCCCTCCAACATTTACTGTTCCTATTTCTTCAATCAATAAATCAAGGAGATGTTATTACTGTGTACCAGGCACTGTGCTTCATACTAGGGAATCTACTGGAGTTGGCAAGTACCTATATCAGTATGTACAGAATACATATAAAGACAATAAATACAAGACAAGGAAGGAAAGCATTAACAGTTGGGGTGTGATCAGGAAAGGTTTCATATAGAAGTGCTTGAGTACTTCTTGAAGTTGGTGCTTAAAGTAAGAGAGGGAGTCTTTAAGCAAAGAGGGCGGTGCATTCCAGGCATGAGGGACAGCCAATGCAGAGGCACAGAGAAGGTTTATTTAGCTGGATAATAGAGTGCCTTGGGAGGTATGTTAATAGCCTGGTACATGAACAGCTATCATTTTGGTTTCCTGGGGTTAAAACAACATCAAAAAGAACGAAGGCACTAGGCATTTCGATTAAAGAGTACACATCTCTCCCAAGGAGAGTAGTATTTTATCTTGCCCTGGTTACTGTGAACAAAGTTTTGTTTTGTTTTTTTCTCTTAAAGAAGTGGACTAAGAGTAAAACATTTAGGACTTTCGCATTCCCATGGTAAAAAGTGGAATGAAGGTAGTTTTTATTTTATCATTTTTATAATTTTCAGTATTTAAAAAAATGAAACCTGAGAGTTATTTAATTCAGTATCACATATTTAAAGCAAGTTCACTGTAACCTAATCAATATAAAACTTCCTATGGATAATCCACTGGAACACAACACAGTGCCTTGCTCTTAAAATATGCCTCTATACATGCAAGTACCACAATAGCATACCAAATAGCATTGTTATATAGAGCCTTTTTTTATTCAAGGTAATAGGATTTGCCTTTATTGGGAATCCTCTTCTTGTGCTAAAACAAATTGTGATATGATCTGAAAGATCAGTTGTTACTATTTTGGTGATTTAGGTAAGGAAGATAATTCCCTTGCTACTAAGCATATATCTTTTACAGGAGTATGACTCAGCAGTTTATTGAGACTTTTGCAAAGTCATTTCTCATTTGGTTAGTTATTCTTATTTGGTGAAGGGATGCTATTAATGGGTCCACGGTCCAGTTTGCACAAAGAAAAACCATTCAGAGCTTCTCAGATTACTCTTTTGACCTATGTCAGTTTTTCACAAATTTATACAACTGGTCTCAAGATTAATGTGGGTGGTTCTGCACAAATCACCTCTAGTGGGAAAAAAAAAACCCTAAAATGTGCCCCACAGTATCATGGAGCATAGATACTAGGAATATATTCCAGCAGTTGTCAGAAAATCTGTATATGATTTCACTTGGATGACCCCAGTTTATGCACCGCTTTGCAGGTACTGAACAGAGTTAGAAGATCTCTGTTTTAATCTTGGCTCTACTGCTGACAGATTGAAGCGAATGTACCAAGTAGAAGAAGATGAGGCACTGCACCTCTCCAGTGCTTAGGTTCTTCATCTATAAAATTGGATTGGGTGGAATGACTTCACTAGGCCTGGATCTAACAGTCAGTGATTGTTAGTGTCTAAGAAAAGAAAAGAGGAGGGGCTAGGTGGCGCAGTGAGTAGAGCGTCGGCCCTGGAGTCAGAAGGACCTGAATTTGGATCCAGCCTCAGACACTTAACACACACACAAACAAAAACCTAGCCATGTGACCTTGGGCAAGTTACTTAACCCCAATTGCCCTCCAAAAGACAAAAAAAAAAGAAAAAGAAAAAAAAGAAATCCTTAGTCATACAGTATTAAATCATACAAATGCCAGCACCTAGGTCTTGGAATTGCAGAAACAATTTCAGCAAATGGAAATAGTTGAAAACATATGACTGAAATGACTTATTTGTTTTCCTAGAACTTTGAACTCAAAGTTGTTATCTTTTGCCACGTTTGAAGGAGCACTGGAATTAGTTACAGTATCTGAAGTCTGTACTTGTCTGACTTGATTTGAGTTCAGTGAGACCCACGTAGAGAATAAATTGAACCAAAAGAAAATGAGCTTTTTTTTACTACATAATATTGTACTCAGTCTTAAGCATAGAGGTAAAATTAATAGAATGGTTTTGTCCACATTTCTTAAGTCCTGGTATATGTTAAAGACATCCTAGCTTGTCTCCTATGACGACCAGAAAGTTTTTCCTTTTTGAGTTTTTCTTGGGGAGCAGTGTCTTTTGATGAACAGGCTGTATAGAAGCAGTAGGATGAGATAAAAGATATGAACGCATTTATAGATCACCTCTCTTTTAAGTCAAAGGTGGAACAGGTTGTTTTCCATAGGCTGTACCATCCTTGAACCTCAACACAGCTCAAAGTAATAGGAGCCCCAAAAAGAGTATCTTGGGTTATAAGGCAAAGTGGAGATTGTATTTAACAGGTTGCAAAAAGTCAATTTTTTATTCCTCTCAGAATCTTCATTCAACCCTTAACAAACCACAAGGCCTCAGATAAAGAATTATGCTTGCTTTCCTTTGCTGCTCTCTGCTTTTTCACTAACTCATCAGTTCTGATAGTTTCTGTTATTGATGGATCTGCAAACCTTCCATTCAGCAGTGCTCCCAAAACAGGTCTAATTGCCTGCTCCCCTAGGTAGTCACTTATGACATACTTTTTGTTGTCTTTTGGTTCCCAGTTTGCTAAAAAAAAAAAAAAAAAAAAAAAACTTCTGGCTGTCAGATAAGTCAGTTACTGCTTTTCTTTTTCACTCCTTATTTTGGAGTTAGGTACTTTCGGATGTGTAGATTGTAGGATTTTGAATTGCAAGGGAATTTAGATGATCCTGTAATCCAGGTGAGGAAATTGAGGCCCAGATAGGTTCTCAAAGGCCGTACAAGTAGTGTCAGAGTAGAGATTAGAACCCAGGTTATCAGATTATATATTCATATATTTCCACTATACCTCACAGGCTCAACATCAAAACTAGAACCTCTTTATTGGCTATCTTTTCATTGAACAGTTCAAAGCACATTGAAGTCAGAATAGCCTTTTCAGACTGACTTTAAGTTAATATAACAGACAGAAATCTGATGGGAACCTATGATGGTGGCTTATGGTGATTTTTTGCTTTCTTGGTTGTCGTCACGCCTAGAATCCAGAATTACAGTTTTTAGAGATCTTAAATGCCATCTAATCTAACTTCTCACTACTTCCAGTCTTGCTATTTTTCATGACAGGGAACTTTTGTGAGGCAGCCCATCCCATTGCTGGCGGCTAGAGAGTTTCTCCTTCATCAGACTGAAATCTGCCTCCCTTTAGCTGGCCAACCACAAGATCAGAATCACAGAGTTTGTTTTTTTTAAGAGTTTGATTTACTCAGCAATCCATACACCAAAAATAATGTACACCATAACATTCCCAACAAGTGGTCATCCCCTTTCTGATCAAAGACCCATTGAGGAGCAATCCTCTACCTCCCTGGGGATCAGATATTTTGGGACAGATCTAATAGCTGAAGTTTTCTTCTTTGGAACTCCATTCATTATTCCTGGTTCTAATCTTTGGGACCAGACAGAAATACGTAATTCCTCTTTCACAGCATAGCCTTTCAAATACTTGAAGACAGGTAGCATATCCCCTGGGCCTTTTATTCCAGGTTAAAATTTCCCAGTTCCTTCAGCTGATCCTCATATGAAATGGACTCAGTGTTCTTCACCTTTCTGATTGCCATTATATGCAGCGTTCTGTATCCCCACCTCTGAGATGCAGCAGAGGGAGGCGTCTTCTAATATCTTCTCTTTACGGCCAAACTTACTCTGCATAATCACGAAGCATTCATTCTCATTTTTGGCTGTTGTTCCCATTTATATTGTTGTAGTCATTGTATTATGTTATCTTCTTGACCCTGCTTGCTTCATTTTATGTCCATTCACGTAAATTTGTCTATGCTTTTGTATTCATATTCGTAATTTCTTGCAGCTCAGTAATATTTCATTGCATTCATGTAACGAACAGTTTGTTCCCCATTCTACGAGCATCTACTTTGCTTTTGTTTCCTTTTTACCTCAAGAAATGCTGCTATAAATATTTATTTTGTATGGAGCCTTTCTTTTTGGTCAGTGATCTTCTTGGAGCTGTATACCTGGTAGTGAAATCTCTGTCTCAAGGGATATTATGGACATTTTAGTCACTTTATTTGCCCAATTCCAGATTGCTTTCCAGAATGTTTGTGCCGATTCACAGCTCCAACAATAGTACATCAGTATGCATATCTTTCCATAATCCCTCGAGCATAAAGTATTCCCATCTTTTGTTATCTTTTCCAATTTATTGAATGTGAGATGAAACTTCAGGGTTATTTTGATTTCTATTTCTCTTATTAGCAATTTTATAATCATTCTTGCAAACATTACTAACAGCGACTTAACGAGTCACATCTGGCAATTCTTTAAGTACCTGAGAATTGTTCATATGGGCCAGATAACTTTAATTCATTGCAGTCACCCAAGTATTCTCTTATATTTCCTTACTAATCTTGGGTACCAAGTTCCGTTTTTGTAATTTTGGTCCTGTCATTTCCAGTGCAAAGATCATTCTCTTGCAGAGAAAACAGAAACACAATAAAAATTGAGCAGCTCTGTCTTTTCTGTGTTGTCTGTTACCTTTGTCCTTTTCTCAAGCAGGGGCCCGACAGGCCTTCTTTGATCCCCCTTTTTCTCCTGATATAACTTTAAAACTTGTTGTCTAAATTTCCTCACTAGCCTCAGTATGTCCTGAGTGTTAGAACTGCTGACACTTTCCTTTTAGGACCATGCCACACTCTTTTACTCATCCTCTGTTATTTGCCCTTGCTTCCATCTTTTATGTTTCTTTTTACAATCTCAGTTGGTGGGCAAGTTCCCAGTACATCCACATTGATCTCTTTGAACAACTTCCATTCTTTCTACTTATCAGAATTGTACCCTTTTATATCCTCAGAATTTCATTCTTTAGAGTTTACCATTTCTTTTTGTCTGTCTTCCCCTGTAGAGCTTTAGTTTATGAGATCCTTTGTACCCTTTGAAATCTACTTTCCCCAGGTCTAGGGTGCATGTCACACTATACCCAACTTCTCTATCATAACCTCTAGGAGGGAATTCCTTCAGGATTCTCATTGTTTCCACTCCAACCACAACTTCTTCCTGTTCGAAAATCAGATCCTGAATAGAATTTATTCTTATTGCTTCTTCCACCTTTAAAGGAAAGTTGAAATTATCATTAAGGCAAGTTAATAAGTTTTTAGTTGCTATCCTTTTGGCAGAGAGAGCATGACAGATGTCTGGATAATTGAAGTTCCCCATCGCTATTAAGTCATTCCTCTGTTCCAGGCTTGTGATCTGTTTCTCAGATTCCCATCTCTTTCCTCTTCCTGTTCCTGTGATCTGCAGCATACTACAGTGACAGTTTTGCTTCTGTTTCTCCCTCTGTTGATATTTACCCAAATGCTCTCCATTATGCTTCCCCCGTCTGGTTCCTGATTCTCTTCATGTGCGTGTACCTTCTTAAAATCCAGTGCTGCCCCTTGACCTCACTTTTACTTATGTGACTTCTTTCGAATAAGGTGTAGTACCCAAAGCCATATTCTAGTTATAGGCTTCATCCCACTTTTCAGTGACATATGGAGTACATTTGCCTGCTTTCTTTAGGACCTATAAAGTTCTTGTTGCCTAAACTTTGGGCATTTGTTTGTAAATGTTGGAGGCCAAGGGTTTTACCTACTATTTTTTCTATTCTTTATGGACCAATAGAGAATAAAATCCACTCTCTCTTCCACATGATAGCCCCCCCTAATATTTAAGGACAGCTATCCTGGTTCCCTTCTCCCTGCTCTCATCTTCGTCTTTGCTGGGTCACATGTCTCATCATTCAGCTGTTGCTCATATGCAGTAACTATTAAATGCTTCCTGTGGGGCATAACTATTAAATGCTTCCTGTGGGGCATGATTCCCCACATCATTCTGTTATTCCTAATTTAGAGTTGGAAGGGACCTCAGAAACCAACCTACACCTGGATGGGATCCCTGCTGTACCATTCCTGACAAGTAGCCATTCTGCCTCTGCTCTTAGGCCTCCAGAATAGGGAAGCCCATGACCCCCTGAGGCAACTCATTCCAACCCTCATTGTTGGGAAGATTCCCTTCCATTGGGCTTAAATTTACCTCTTTTATTATTTCCACCCATTGCCTGGGTTCTGTTTTCTCGGCTCTGCAGAACAAATTAATTTTTCCTCGTGACATTCCCTCTGATCTTTAGAGACAGCGATCTTGTCTCCCCTAAGCCTTTTCTAGGTTCAACATCCTGAGTTCCTTCAGCCAGTCCTTATAGTATGGTTTTTAGTCCCTCGTCATAATAGCTTCCTACCAGCTTGTCAGTACTCATTCTAAAATGTGCTTTCCAACTGAACACATTATTTTAAATGTGCTCTGGCCAAGGCAAAGTAGAGCAGATCTACTTCCTTTAGTCCTGGATAGGTATACCTCTCCTAATATAGGCTAAGATTGCCTTAGTTTTCCATTTACTGGACCTTGTCTGCCCCCACCTTGTATTTGTGAAATTAATTTTTTTACCCCAAATATAGTACTTTTATTTCTGACCAGTTTCATTTTATTAACTGCATTAATTGTATTGTGCTAAACTTTCAGCATCTTTTTGGATCCTGACTGTTATCCAGTGTGTATGCTGTCTCTCCAAGCTTTGTCATCTCCAGTTTGAAAATTTTGCTGACTTTATCTTCATCTAAGTCTCTGACAAAATTGTTAAGCAACAGAGGCTTAAAGCTTTTCTGGGCACTAATTCTGAATTGATGTCATGTCCTTGATGACTTCTTTTAAAAATTTCAGTGTTCAATTAGTTCAGTCCTATGTTCTAGCACCAAAGCTACTCCTCTGATTCAGGCATTAATTACCTCAAGCTCAAATTATTGCAGACAGCCTCCTACCTCCAAAGTCTACCACTTTCCACCATCTTTGAATCATTATATTGCTGTGGTGTTTTTGGACATGTTAAAATCCCACAGAAGCTCCCAGTTACTCATTATGTAAAGCCCAAGCTTCATTTATAATACTCAAGATCCAGTGTTATTCCTTCCTATTACCTCCCTCTGCTTTTTGGTTTGGATTAGACTCTTCTGTAGTCACATAAATTTGCTTGCTGTCACCCTCACACGACGGACTCAGTCTCAGCACTATGTCCTCACCTTCTTTGCTTCATCTTCATAGTATTTCCTGCCTTCAGGTAGATATTCAAAATCCCATCCTTCCATGAAGCATTCCCTACTTAAGATCTGGTGCCTCTCAAAACTCCTTTCACTCAGGTTTTAACTCACAGCATCTTAGTTATTAACTTGTTTATCAACTCATTGAACAAACTTTTTATTAAATGCCTGCTATGTGCACAGCATTGTACTAGGCTATGGAAATACAAACATAAAAATGAAATTCATGCCCTTAAGGAACTTATATTCTACTGGGGGACAAGACACATACACAGATAAATATAGCACAAAGTAAGTAGTGAATGAGACAAATGAGAGATCAGAAAAAGGACTTTAAGAATGAATACTTGGGGGCGGCTAGGTGGCGCAGTGAGTGGAGCGTAGGTACGATTATTAACCCCATTTTACAGATGAGGAAGCTGAGTCTGAGTGTGACTTACCAAGGTCACACAGCTTATAAAATGTCTGAGGCCGGATTTGAACTCAAATCTTCCTGACCACAAGCCTCTACTCACTGAGCCACCTTGCTCCCTGATAACTAGCTGATCTTTAAGGCTTCATCTAGCTGGAAATCCTATGATCCTACAATTAGGGGTAGGATTTGAGGCAGAAGAAGAAGGGATGGGGGCAATTTATTTCAGGGGAAATTTTAATTGTGCTCTTTCTTTTAAAGGTTTGCACAGAATACACTAGAAAGTCCTCCTTTTCCACTTAACCTTTATTAAATAAATTCAACAGCATTTATTAAGCACTTACTGTATATATGGCACTGTACTAGGCACTGGGGGCAGAGAGACAACAATAGAGAGACAGTATGGTGTTACAGAAAAAGCACTGAATCTGGAGGCAGAGCATCCAGTTCTAAAGTGCATGTATGACCTCAGGCGAGTCACCTGACCTCCTGGGCCTTCATTTCCTGGTGTCTAAACTAAGGATGCTGGACTGGGTGACATTGGAGATTCCTTCTTGCTGGAGATCTATGATCCTATGAACTGGGCTCAATATCCTATTCCTGATACTTTTTTACCTATGTAACCTTGAGAAGGTCATTTTACCATCCTCCAGTGCCATCTGTTAAATGACCTCTACAATCCCTTCCAGCTCTCAATCTGTAATTCTGTGAATGAAAAAAGTGTCTGCCCTTGGGGTGGCTAGGTGGTTCAGTGAGTAGAGTGAAGGCCCTGGAGTCAGAAGGACCTGAGTTCTGATCTGACCTCAGGCACTTAACGCACACACAAACAAAAACCTAGCCATGTGACCTTGGGCAAGTTACTTAACCCCAGTTGCCCTCCAAAAAAAAAAAAAAAGAATGAATACTTGAGGAAAACAGCTGGGGGAATCCAGAAAGGCTTCACAAAGAAAGTAGTACCTCAGTAAAGGATTCTAAGGAGTATCAGTGAAGAGAAAGTTTAGGCATGCAAAAGCACAGAGGTGGGATATGGGATTCCCAATTGGGGACCAGCAAGCACGCTAATTTGACTGAAAAGAGAGTGAATGTTGGTGAAAAATGTGAAATGACCTTGGAAGGATAAGACTGGATCCAGGCTGTGAAGGACCAAGTGCCAAGCTGAGCAGTTTGTTTTTTATCGTAGCGGCATTATAAAGTTTCTCGAGAAGGGAATTGGGGAGAGGACAATCATACAGTCATATTTGTGCTTTTGAAAGATTATTTTGGCAACTGTTAAAAAGGATGGATTCAAGAGGAGAGAGACTAGATACATTCTCTTTTCAAGGGGAATACCATTCAGGAGGTCCTAGTCGGAGCCTGAATCAGGGTGGTAGCCATGAGAGTAGAGAGATGGGAACAGATGTGAGAGATGTAAAATATACAAAACTTGGCAACTGATTAGATGTAGGAGATGAGGGTGAGGTAGCTGTCATTATAATTTTGCTGGATAAGGAAGTAGGCTTTGTAGCCTTTCATCCACTGACAGACCTCAATGGCCTTCTTGGTCATGGGAATGTCACCTATGAAAGATTTCAATCTTCATTTGTCTTATTTGTAGTCAGAAGTAGAAAAGGTGATATTGGGCAGAGTCAAGTAGTTAGTGAAATATCTCATAAATGGTTTTTTAGATTACAATATCTTGAGAAAGATGCCCAGAATTGTTTCTTATTAAAGAGTAGCCCTGTAAAAATTAGAACTTAGAAATAATGTTTTGTCCAAAAAACATGGTACTAGAGTTAAAATACTAGAAATTTGACTTTTGTTGCCTAATACAGCATACCTGCATTATAGTGCAGTTTTCCAGCCAGATCTTAAGTCTACTACTTGTTTGCATTTAAAATAGTCTTTCCTGACTGAATAGCTGTTGATTAATTCTAATTCCTTCATTTCCTCTTACCCTTCCTTTGATAGGCAGGTCCATGAGATACAGTCTCACATGGGACGCCTGGAGACGTCAGACAAGGAGTCTTTGCACCGTGAGTAATTAGCTGTGGAGACCAGAGTCCATGCTCTGATGACACAGTGCTAATGGGCTGGGTTTCCTTACTGCGTTTTTGCCTAGGGGCCCTAATGATTCAGCTTGAAATGAGTTTTTGTAGTTAAGGTGGGCAGTAAAACCCTATGGCAAATTCACTGATTTCCTTGATTATGCACCAAGGAATCCCACAAGTCTTATCCCCCATTACCCTTCCACTCAACCTGACATGGTTCCAGTGAAATGGAAGTGCCTTTCCTTCATCTGTCTTAATCTTATTACATAGTTCTCGGAGGAATGTGCACTGTAAAAATTCAGAGAGAGTTTCTGGGATTGGTGATTTTTCTAAGCTAAAACCTATGGCTTACAGGAGGATTATTCAGAAACTAATAGCAATATTAATTAGTTTTGTTCCCACACCATGATTTCTTTGGGGAAGAATGTAATTTCTATTAAAAAATCCTTTTTCTGAGAGAGCAGTATAGTTCATTCTAATTATCCACATATCTCAGTATCCAGGGACGTCTTCCTTTCTTCTCCTGTTTGCTGGTGCATTAACTTGTCTCCTTTCTGTAACTTAACAACATCTTGTTCATTTGCTGTTTCTCTTCCCCTTCCTCTCAGTTAGCTAGCTGTGAGCATGGACGAATTAGAGAGATGCTGGACAATGGAATCACGTGTTCAGTATCTATATTTTATACTAGTCTGTGGCTATACTTTAAAGATTTAGAAACAGCTTGGCTCTCTCCTTTTGTGCCTTATTTATTAAGATAGACTCTTCCTCCCAGAAATCACTCTTCCACCCTATGTTAGGATAATGAAAGGGGTTCCAGGGATAAGGAAAATGACTGAATTGATCAGATTTATCCCTGGGATTTTCCCCTCACTATTAGATTTGCTGCTATAATGTAGAGTTTCTTAGTCTACTTAATACTTAAGGAAAGCCTTGGAATGCTTATTCAACAGTCCTATGAGTCCCAGTACTCCAATATAGATTAGAAAATGAAAGTTCATAGAAATGGTAACTTGCCAGTGCTCACAGTACTAGTAAATGTCAGGATAAGGATTTGAACTCTTCATTGTAGCATTTTTCCAATTACATCATATCTTCCTTCCTTCTTTCATATGTTTTTTCCAAGCTAAAATTACTTCATTTCCCTCAGTGTCTCTCTATCTCTCTTTCTCTATCTCTCTCACACACACATACAAACACACACACGTACACGTATTTTTGGTGGATGCTGATTTTGAGAACAAATTGGAGCAATGAATGAGTGGAAGGGAGAGAAGGAGGAAAGTGTGTTTATTAAGTACTTACTTACTCTTTGCCAAGTACTAAGCACTGGAGTAAATAGTAAAAGTAGACAGCCTGTGCTGTTGAAGGAGTTTGCACTTTGATGGGAAGAGACCACAGAGGGGAGGGTTTCAACAGCTGAGTAGAAGGCAGGACCCATGAGGATGTCTGCCTCCAAGGGTGGGGACCCTGGAGGGGCCTTACCCATAACTGTTGAGAAGGTGCCAGCGGTCCTAGGGTCAGGGTACAATGAGAATTCTTTATTCAGAAAAAACCCATTCTGAATTAGCAAACACTGCAAGCTTGAAATGTTCAGTTGGCTTCAAATACTCTTTTTACTTTTCTCAAGTTAGGAAAAATCATGTCCCTCAATCTGTTTGCTACTTTCTTTAAAAAAAATATGATTGTTAAAGCACTTGATAATTACAGAGAATGGGAGGCAAAAAGCTGAAGTTATTTGGAGGAATAGCATTTTACAGCTTCCTCTCAAATAATTTTTTGGCTTTTTTTTCCTTTTTAAAGTATGAGTTTTCAGTTTGTTAGGATCTTAGGGAAAAGATGTATTTGCTTGAACTTTGTAATATCAGTTCATGATCTCTTTTTCCAGCAATTGTATTTCTTCTCTTTTATGTAGTAGTAGAAAATGAAATCCAAGCAAGGATAGACCAAATATTCAGCAGCCTGGAACGCCTGGAGATTTTGTCCAGCAAAGAGCCACCTAATAAGCGACAGAATGCCAAGCTGTAAGTGCTGGAGCCTCTTCGAGAACTGTGGTCCTTAGGAGTCAGGCTTCTCTCATAGTGGGTGCAGCAGTGGTGGTCTCTTCAAAGGGAGGCTGCCTGGGGAGAGTGGTTTCTCCGAAGTCAAGTGCTAACTCTTCTGCTGTGCATCTGTCTTATTGATGGTGACCCCCAGAGCTGGGCTTTTCTGGCCTTAAAGTAGGAAGAAAGAGGGTCAGAATCCTGGCCTTGGGCAGCTGCCTGGTCACCTTTGCTATGGTTTGTGATTCCCACTGGGTTCCTAGGTCAGAATACAATCTTGTTCTTAATCTCCTGCACCACTCAATTCATAATTAAAATACTGATCTAACATTTGCTACCCGGCCATGAAATTAAAATGGAAACTACCCCAACTCCCAAAGGTTTTCTAAGTCTTTATTGACAATTTGAGCTGATACTTGCCCTTGGGCCCCTTACTGCAGAGGAATAGAGTAAAGGTCAGAAAGAGTTCATCAGACCTGTTTCCTGTCACCTGCTCCCTGTCCTGCCTTCAGAGTCATGAGCCAGCAGAAACTGAAGTAGAGGGGCTAGGCCCTGGATGTAGTACATCCCTAACCCAACCACAGGCAGCCACTTCAATTTTCAACATCATTGATCAAAATCAGGTTTTTACTGAAGAGAGTGGGTGGGAGAGGGAAGGAGAAAAAATGTTCCATCCTAAATAAGTATCTCAGCTGCTTCAAATTTTTCTTCATTCTGGAATTTAATTTCTGTCTTCATCATTTCTTTCTAGCCGTGTTGACCAGTTAAAGTATGATGTCCAGCACCTTCAGACTGCACTGAGGAACTTCCAGCATCGGCGATATTTAAGGGAGCAGCAGGAGAGGCAGCGAGAAGAACTTCTGGCAAGAACCTTCACCACAAATGTAAGCCAAGTGTTCTGGACCACTGAGGGGGCGGGAGGGAGCCAGGCACTTGTCACTCTGCTGGGGCCAGACGGCTTAGGGAGCGACTTTAGGGCCAATGGTAAGGACCTTCTGGAAAGGACAGGGGCCTGCTTGCATCGACACAGAGAAACAATGTGGGTGGACCCCTTTTGCTAATGTAAAGATTTAAGAAAGAAGCAATTAAATTAAGAGAATGGGTAGAAGTAAGAATTGCCTGGCTGAACCATTCAAGTGTAAGCAGATAGAAGTTCATGTGGTGGAAAAAATGTTCTGATGAGATAAAGTCAGATGATTAGGTTTTAAACAGCTCATAAGGAAGGCAACATTTGAAAGCTGCTTCAGGCAGCTGCTGGTGTGCTCCATGAGATAGATTAGACTCATGTCTAGTGATTTATGATGCTAAAACACTTAACATACTGGGAATACTAATAATGACGGTTAAAAAACTTTTTTATATACAGTATTTCATTTGATCCCCACAATACCCACTGTAAGAGAAAGGCACAGTAAGTAGGAGCTCGATTTTGCAAAAAAGGAAATGGAGCTCTGGAGAAGTTAAGTGACTTCCATGGCTAGAATGATATAGCTAAGGTTTAAGCCTCGAACACTTACTTTACACTCGGTAATGTGTGGTTCTAGTTTCACTTTTTTTTTTTTTTTTTTGCTTCTAAGTTAAGTAGCAATTTGGAGGCATTTGTTGACTAAAGTTTAGCTTTACCTGGACTGCCAGAATTGAGCCTGGTTTGGAAGTCAACTATTGGTTTTTATTAATAGATTTCTTATAAGTCTACCTTCTCAGACATTTTTAGCTTTAAAAAGTTAAATTGTTTACATTGGCCTGTGCACTGACGTGTATGAAATGTTTTACAAGGTGAGTTATTTATGGTGACGTTTTTTCTAAGAAGACCTATCAGAAATCAAACTTGCTGGGGCGGCTAGGTGGCGCAGTGAGTAAGAGCGCCAGCCTCGGAGTTGGGATGACCCGAGATCGAATCCGGCCTCATAAAATGAGCACCCACGCATAAATAATGATTATCCGAGTAACCTTGAGCAAGTTACTTAACCGCAATTGCTTTAAAAAAAAAAAAAAGAAAGAAATCAGACTTGCTACATGATGGATAATTCTCATTGTTGCCATTGCCTATCACAGTGAATTCACTGTGTTGAATTCAAATGTGTTGAAATAAATCTGTTTAGTTTCTTTTTCTTCAAAGTAAATTGTCTCCTATGGCTACCAAGTAAGTTATGAATTATTCTATAGTGTGATAAGAAACTGTGTAAGACTTGGCATAATTCAGTGTTTGATAGGTGTTTTGAATTTAATAATCCTAAAGTCTCTTAAGAGGAAAGGACTCTGTGGGGTCAAAGACCACATTTTTCTCTCAAAAATAGTACCTAGAGGGGTGGCTAGGTGGCACAGTGAGTAAGAGCACAGCCCTGGGAGTTGGGAGGACCCCGATAGTTCCAGCCTCAGATACTTAACACCCACACAAAAATAACTGGCCAGGTAATCTTGGGCAAGTTACTTAACCCCAATTGCTTAAAAAAAAAATTGTGCCTAGAATGGATGCTCTGATAATATTAAATACTCAGTAAGTTTTAGCTAATTGAGTGGACTGTTGCTGGGACATTGTGACATTTGTAAAACAGCAGCCCACCTTTCTGTGAGATAGGAACCATATCAGCTGAACTCTGTAACATGTTCTAACACACCAGTCTTATGGGAGTAACCAGGTGACAAGCTCCTGGCATAGAGGATGGTGAATGCCTTTTTTCCCCCACTGGACCAATTATTTCATCAGTGATGAACTCGTTCCGCCAAGTAAGGTCACACCTGCTCTTCTACTTAAAGTCTTAAAAGCCCCAGGCCTTGAGATTAAGGGGCTTGTCTAGGAACACACACACACACACACACACACACACACACACACACACACAGCCAGCACTTGAACCTGGGTCTTCAGGACTAGCTCTGCACTATGTCATGTTGCCTCTAGATGAGAACCTTAAAAAAATAAGCATGGAGTAGGCACTCAATGCTTACTGAACAGATGGAGAAAGAACTACAGGTTGTTCAGTCAGTGGACACTTATTGAGTGCCTACTGTGTATTGAGCATAGTGCTAGACTACTACTGCTTCTGAGGATCTACTGCTGGTCCTTGGGACCCTCTGAGCTTTAACACCTTCTCTGGCACCAACTCTTTCCTAAAATGTATGCAGGAGACCTTCGCCTTTGAACCCATGTCTTTTTACCTTTCATTATTTTCTAGGCTTCTGGTCACTGAAATCAAGCTTTAAGGAATGAGTTTCCTGAACCTTCTGGCCTCTGTGCCTTCTCAGCTCCTTCTGTTCCATGCTCTGCCACACCCAATCCTAATTACCTTCCCATTCATTTGCTGCCATCATGGTTCCTGGTTCTAGTACCCACTTGATCATTTTTCTTTTTACACCAGCTTCTATATATACCAGATGACAGGAGTACATTTTCTAGGATTTACCTATAAGGAAAAAAGATAAAAGGTTAGAAATAATATGCCAGGAAAAGGTAATTAGAAATGCTAATGAAAGTAAACTGCCTAGGCCCAGGCTGAACAGCACCTAACTTCTCCACTGTTCTCTCTAACTTCATTTTCATGATCTTGATTGACTGCCCTGATTCCCTCTAGGCTACAATATCTTGTTTCCTTGTGGGCCTTCCTTTTCTGTCTCTGAATAGTTTCATTGATTTAGAGTTGACCCATCTGGGTGCATAGAGTCAAAGCTGTTGGTCCATTTGTTAATCTCAGACTCAAAGTCTATGCTAGAGAGTCAGAAAGTCTCAGACTGTACAGTAAGTGCTTAATAAATGCTTGATTGACAAACTTTCTTAGTCAAGCTTCCTGGGTGCAAGTAGGGTTTTCATTGCTCTAACTCTGTTACTGTGAAATCTCTGTTAACAGAGCCTTCTATGTGCCAACTGGGGAAGGGGATAAAAAAGTGATCACAGACAATTAAAGATTGTCCCATCATGCCCCAAACTTATAATGACCTCAATACACAAAGACAAACTCTTCTATTTCCTCAGCACGGTAACAGGGTCAGCAGAATCATATCTGCAGAGGGAAATTGAACACATACACGTGCAACAGCTGTTCTATACTTTAATGGTTATAGGTCAGTGCTCAGATTTCTGTGGCAGATGCAGCAAAGGATTAAGTTAGACAAACAGTACTTACGGACAATGGTTTGAGAACCTCAGGTGGCAGTATTATCACTGTTATTTGTAGTAATACATTTCTGTGTCGGGATTCCCTTCACCATAAGTAAAGTTATCTTTAGAACAATGAATTTCTCACATAGATTTGGAAATGGGCAGACCCATCTGAAGCTTTACTTTTTTCCCTCTACAATTGCATTTTATTTGTTCATTCAGAAAACATGTTGAACTTTAATAACATTGCTGAGCTCTTAAAAAGGCAATTAAAAAGCACTTGAAGACAATGTCTACCCTTAGGGAGCTTGTTGAATGGACATGGACATTCAGTCCATGTACAGAGTAACTAAAGAATAGAAACAAGTACTTGACAGCCTTGTCTTCAGAAAAAGGAGTATGCAGCTAAGGAAATGATGCATGTACATCTACAAAGAGGAAGAGTGGATCTTTTTTCCCAGGCCACAGGATGAAGTAGGGAGTAATAAGTAAGGCAAGCCTTAGCAGTACATGTGCCAATGCCTTACAATGATATTAAAAGCCTGAATTGGAGAGTGACAAGGGAATTTCTTCCACTGCATGAACACATGCCATTCCCAACCTTGACTTTTGAATTTGTTTTTCTTCCTTATATTGTTTGAGTTTTGCTCCCCTGCTTATTGCCAACCTTAAGTTTTAATGTAGCCAAAAGAGTCACTGGTGGGGCCCAAGGGAATTGAATGAATAAGCAAGCAGGCAAGGTTAATTGAAACCCTGCATTTCCTCCACAGGACTCTGATACCACCATACCCATGGATGAATCACTGCAGTTTAATTCCTCCCTCCAGAAAGTTCACCACGGCATGGATGATCTCATTGGAGGCGGGCACAGTATTCTGGAGGGACTGAGGGCACAGAGAATGACCCTGAAGGTGGGGTTTCTTCTAGGGAATGGGGCCAAGGCCACTTGCTTGGGTCTCATCCAACAGTCCAATACTTAAGGTTGTTTTAATTTCCCTGATGAAAATTTTTTTTTCAGGTTTATTTTTTGCTTAAGCTTCCTCCAAACCTTAATGTGTATGATAAAGCCTTCAAGTTCGAAATTTCTTTTTTTTTTTTTTTTTTTTTTTTGCTTTTTGGAGGGCAATTGGGGTTAAGTAACTTGCCCAAGCTCACAGGGCTAGGTTTTTGTTTATGTGTGCGCTAAGTGTCTGAGGCCAGATCCGAACTCAGGTCCTTCTGACTCCAGGGCCGGCACTCTATTCACTGCGCCACCTAGCCACCTGAGTTCGAAATTTCTAATCAGATAGATACTTGTCACTTGTACTGAAATTGAATCTACGTGAATTATTAGGGTAGTCCAAGAGACCCCCAAACTCCTTTTGCTGTTAAGCATTTCCTGGTTCTTTTCTTGCCTTACTTTGGAAAGGCCCAATGACGCGTGTGACAGAAAATTGCCTCTTGGTCTATGATATGATCACACTTTGAGGAAAACATTTCATTGTCTTATTTGCCCTCAGAATCTCTTCATTTCCTGAGCTTATGATAAAAATGTATTTTTACAACAAGGAGAGTTAGGTTCATTTAAAAATGCCTGGTGAGACTTGACCTGGTCAGGTAGGTGGCATAGTGCAATAGGAGGACACTGAGGATCCTAGATTCAAATCCCAGTTCTGCCACAACTACCTGTGTGACCTTGGGCAAGTCACTGAGCATCTCTGGGCCTTGGTTTCCAGATGAGAGTTGGTCTCTAAGCTTGCCTTCCACTCTAAATCTGTGATCCTGTAGGAAGCGTGTGTGGAAGCATATGCATAAGCTCACAAGGCCCATTTATGGACAGTTGGGTAATTATTTAAATCATGAGAAATATAGTTATGCATCCTGCTGTTGTAGGATCGTGCAAGGACCACCTAATAACAAGATCCCTCAAGGCCCATCTACCTCATTCCAAATTCTTCATACTGAAATTTGAAGACTGTAGTCAATGTCTGATTCAGGGATTCTGATCCTACATATCTTCTACAGCAGGTAGCCACAGTTCCCTCATTCTCTGCAGCCATAGGTAATCCAGGAAGCAATGGCACTGATGAGGTGAAAAGGCCTTGGAAGCTTTTTACCAAAGCATTACATCTTTCTGATGTCAATTATGATATTTCAGCCCCAGCCTTTTTCCTGTATGGCCCTGATAGGGAATAGGATGTGGTTTATGCCCATTATCAGGGTGGGGGCCCCATGAGAATGAAGTGCTTTTAGCCACTGAATGTGAGAAACAGTTATTAGGAAGTAGACTTTTTATCTAAGTTTTTGTTGGACCAAAGCAAGCCTAGTATAGTCCATTATCCTCGCCATTTTGTTAAATTGAGCCAAATTTGGTACACCCCCACCCATTCATTGGGATGGCAACATTGCATTAGATCCAGTTCTGCCTGATTTTTTTTGGGGGGGGGGTAGGGTAATTGGGGTTAAGTGACTTGCCCAAGGTCACATGGCTAGTAAGTGTTAAGTGTCTGAGGGCAGATTTGAATTCAGGTCCTCCTGACTCCAGGGCCAGTGCTCTATTCACTACACCACCTAGTTGCCCCATTCTGCCTGATTTTGAAGTGTCTTTGTCATCCTCTAAAGGATGCTGTCCCATTTGTTGAATTGAGTCAAGACCAGGGACACTTAAGAGATATTCTCACCTTTGCTCCACAAAGTATGCTGCCAGTCACTCTTAGATCATTGTGACCTTGCTATGACGTGGTTCACTGTCAGTCATACCTTGCTGCTGAAACATGTTTCTAATGCAGTTGTTAATACTGTACCTCAGAACCAGCCTTATGAAGGAGTTACATTGCTTCTTCTGCTGGCCATTCCAACCAGATAGGCCATTACCTACCATGTTAGACTGCTAACGATTGTTACGGTTTTAAGATTTTTTTAATTCAAAGTATTATACGGCCAGAGGGTTTTGTTTTCCTTTCTCATTTGATGAAATGTGCTGCAGGCTTCCTGACTATCATAAATGGCAAACCAGTTTTTCAAATGCAAGACGATTTTCAGCAGATCTTGGGCTCTTTGGTGTCTAGACCATGCCAACCAGTGGAAAAATTACCTGCCTTCTGGAGCCAAGAAAATATCTAGTTCATAATATCATTATATTCACACATGTCACCACCACCTACCTGCCACAAAATAAAAGAACACTGTTCAAATTTCCTTTAGTGCCAGGCTTAAGTAAGAGTAGCTACCTTATGCATCGATCTATTTCTGGGGTCCAGGAAGAATGCAAATGGTTCACCTGCACAGGCTGCCTTTTGTCCTAGCATCAGGTAGCAGTTGGGTGGTGATTTCTGTTGTGATTTTTTTTTTTTTTTAGGTTTCCTTAGTACTATCATGCATGAATTGTGTGCTCCCCATTTCACTTCCATCCCTGCTACACAGCCAGAACTTAGTGGAGTTCCTACAGACTGAGCATGCTAGAGTGGATGAACCAGCTGACCTGAAAGTTTATTACAGGAAGCAGAGAAGGAACCAGTATATAAAGAAAGTTTTTGTTGTGGTTGCCTTTACTTTATCTTCTTTTGGGTGTGAATAAGAAGATGCCTATTGATCAAGCTGTCCTCACCATCAGTAATACACAAACATACACACCCCTATGCAGAATGAGAAAAACTCATGTGTTTTTTTTTCTTTTCCTTCTCGTTGGTCCCAGGGCACTCAGAAGAAGATCCTGGATATTGCTAACATGCTGGGATTATCCAACACTGTCATGCGACTTATTGAGAAGCGAGCCTTCCAAGACAAGTACTTCATGATAGGTGGGATGCTGCTCACCTGTGTGATCATGTTTCTGGTGGTGCAGTACCTGACATGAACAAGCAGAGCCCAGTGACTGGAAAGTGTTTCCATCGTGTGTGTGTGTGTGTGTGTGTGTGTGTGTGTGTGTGTGTGTGTGTGTGTGTGTGTGTGAGCGAGCCTGTCTGCCTTGTGAAATATACTGCCTGTGATAACTGTGAATGCCACTTCAGACTAATTTTCATCTATAACCCAGCAAGAGTTTCAAAACAACTCTTGTTTTCTGAAACCCCTTGGAGGGGAAAGCCAAGACCACTCAAGAAGCTTTGTTCTTGGGAACCAAGTGACCTCTCCTACCTTGATCTGGGAGAGGAAGAAATATAGTGAAATGCCTTAGATGATTTTGCCCACACGGCCTATGTTCTGTGTCTGAAGAATCTGAAGATATTAACCTTGGTGACAAAACAGCTCAAACACTTGTGGTCCTCAGCTGCAGTGGGACAGGATTGGAGGTGGGTGAGGAAGCAATGAGTAGACTGGAACAGGTACTTCTCTCAAAGTCCATAGGAGAAAAATTAGATATCCATTTCCCACACCAGTTGCAGGAAGATTAGTGCACCTGCTTTTTGCCTCCCACCCACAATTGTTGCTTCCCTCTTCCTCCCCCCGCCAAAAAAAATAGGGGTACAGATTAAACCTACCCCTTGAAAAAAATAGGTGTGGAGATTGAATTTACCCTGCTAGCAGGGCAGCCTAGTGCTTTCTAACATTCCCTCTGGAGCCATTAACCATCAACACAGGAAGAACAGAAAAATGAAGATACTGTTAACAAGTTAATTTTTACACAGAGTTTTACAGTGTTTTCCTTTTTAAAATGAAACTAATGTTATTTGGGATTGTTTAGATTTAAGACTGTAGGTTTTAGTATTCTGATTTATACATACATACATACATACATACAATAGAATGGTTTTTGTTTCACTCAGTTCTTGGGGTTCACAAAGAAAAGCCCACATGTAAAGCGCTCTTCTGCAGTTCTCCCTTTCATTCTCTCTTACTCTGGAGCTATATAAGGGGGAGTGGAAGGCAAAATTTAAGCACACAATAATAACCTATTTCAGATTATCTCTGGTTTTGTAACAGCTTCATTTCACCTAGACTCTTCTCCAAGATATGCTAATGGCTTCTGGTGGCTCTGAATCTCACTGTATTACCCACTGGAGGGTGGAAATCAAAAAGATTTGTCCCGAGCCCCATCTAAGGGGATTTATTATTGGAAATAAGTTTTGTGGTATAGATTTCTCCTCAGAGGTAGATAGCTTCTTCCAAGTCCACATAGCCCTAAAGCTTGGCTCTAAATGACTTAATACATTTACCTTTAACTGTATATCTTTGTTAGTCCTCTTCCTACTACTACCTGTACTAAGCTATGTCTCTTTTTTTTCCTCCTTTCTATTCAGTTCCCTTCTTATTTTGTCCTCTGCTTGCTTCTTCTGTAAATTAGTAAGATCTGTAATTAGTAAGATGTAAATTAGTAGATCTTCCTCTTCTCAATATGTAAAACCACCCCTCTTGTGTATGAAAACCATTAGTTTTTAATTGACACAGATTTTTAACACTGTGCCATAAGGGTCGTGCATAGGCTGAATACTAGTTTGTATACCTGTTTTGACAGATGGTTGGCTCTGGAGTTACCAGTGATCTATGTCAGGAATTCTTCAGGTTCTAGAGGAGGGAAATAACCCTTCAGATTGGTTTTTGGAACCTAGCTGAAAGACTTGGAAATACCACTTCAGACAGTAGGTGCTGGCGAGCTCCTCACAACTGAAGGCTTTTGCCAGTCTGAAGAGGGGCCCTTTAAAATACAGATTCCAGACTCCAGGGCCTACTAGAAGATCCATCCTCTGGATACACTAAGATCAAGCTACTTTGATAAGAATTTTGGATTATGGGATAAACATATAAGCTTTTCCTGGGCATAGAATCTGGCAGTGTGAGAAACCCCCCAGGTCACTATACCCTTTGTAATTGCAATGATGTGCTTCTGGACCATTAGGTTTGCTCACAGTCCAACGAGACAGTCCAGAAGTGAGTGTGTGTGATTTGTAGGCCACAGTGCTATCCATTTCTGTCTGCCCTGTAGACAATACTGAGGGAGGAATGTTGTCTTCTCTCTCAGGAGCCATAGCTGCCATTTTGACTGGGATGCATTGTGTCTTCACCCCTAAGCTACCTCTGAAAAGTTAGTATAGTCTGTTCTTGTGTTCCTAGACCCCGTTACTGGGGATGGAGCGCCCTCTAGTGGAACAGAAATAATTCTGCTTTTGGAAACCATCGACTAACGTAGGCTTGGTCTTAATTTATACTGGAATTTTGTGACATCACTTACTGTTTCAAATAAGTGGACTGTCAGAAGGGAGCTTGGAAATGTTTTGGGTATACTTTGTAATGTTTTTGTTATATTCCAGGTGTACCCCCACTTCTAAGGAAATCCAAACTAAAAAATAAAGGGAGCAGTAGATCATTATTGACATTATAAATGGGTTCTTTGCTTTACAAAAATGATTCTCTAAGAGTCAGAAGACCTGAGTTCTAGACCTGGTTTTGTTTTGCCATTAACTAGCTGTGTATGACTTTGATTTTTCTGAGCTTCAGTTTCCTCTTTTTTATAATGAATTTGGACTAGATCTCTGAGGACCCTTAAAACTTTAGAATTATCTGGTTTTCTGGTTTGCAAACATTGGATTTATACCCAATAGGTCAATTGAATAAAATGAGATATACAAAAAAATTATATTTCTTATAAAGGGATCTGATAGTCAATATTATTAGTGGCAAAGAGATAGAATTATAAAATGTCTGATCTAGAAGGGACCTTAGAGAGCCTCCATTCTAGGGATTCATAAGCTGGGATCTGTAAACTTTCCCAAAAAATGGGTAGGTTTTATTTCCATATAATCAATTTGAAATCCTATTTATTTTATGCATTTAAATACATTGTTTTGAAAAGGGTTCCATAGATTTTACCAGATTGCCAATTAAAAAAGTTATCCTCTTCCACCTCCCACCCCACCCTAGTCCAATTCTTTTTTGTAGAAGAGGAAACTTAAGTTCTCAGGTTAAGTGATTTGCCTAAGTTCTCGCAACTAGTAAGTGGTTAAAACCAGAACCTGAATGCAGTCTGAGGGCAAGTCCATAACTCTACTTATCCTTCCTTACGTTAACTAAACAATAGATAATGTTCAATTGGGGAGAACAGTGGAGTCGTTCATTTTGTAGCCATGTAGGTTTTATCTGTGGCTAATTAATCCTCTTTGTATCAGGGGTGTCAGCACATGAAAAAAACAAGATTTGTGGAAATTAGTAGTAACTTACTGGGTTCCTGTAATTAAGTTAGCACCTCTTCCTTAATCTAGGAAGTCAAGGTGGAATCGGACATCATTCTTAAATTTTCCAGTTGTGGATGTTGAGTCTTTAATCAGGCTACCTGGGAGGTAACATGAAATGAAAGTGGACATCATGACCGATTTGTGGAATCACATTACTTTATAAATACCTAATTAGTGTGTGTGTGTGTGTGTGTGTGTGTGTGTGTGTGTGTGTGTGTGTGGACATATATGCATGTTACCTCACCCATTTGTTCTTGAGATTCTTGTGAGAATGTGGTATAGTAGAAAGAGCATCTGGGTCTGAGAGGGATCAGAGGGGGCTGGGTTCTGGTCCCATTTCTTCCATTAACTTGCTTTGTTCCCTTAGACAAACTTCAGTTTTCTCTTAAAAGTTGAGAAGGTTGAATTACATTATCATAAGATTCCTTCCAGGTCTAATATGCTATATATGAACTTCTTTTCTAGCTTTTTGGGATCATTATCTAGTTGTACAAGATAGGAAATAGAAAAAAAAGACATGACTCACTTATAATTAGATACTTAGACTCTAAGACAGTTGTTGCAGACTTTGATAATATTCTAGAGGTTCTTTGGTTCAACACACTGTCCAGATGAACTAAAGAGGGGCAAGGAGAAAGGTACCCAGCACCATTGAAATTCTGTACTACATCGCTGCTGTCACCTTGACTCACCATTAGAGGACAATCTCACTCTATCCTTGGGCATAAGTGGATCTATACCAACTAATATCTCTCTTCCCATACCTATGACTGGTTTTGTGGGATGAGGAAGAAATACATCTGTTCCTATTTAGACCCAGAGGTCCTAAGACTGGAGTCTCAAAGTTGGGGCTTATGAATTGGGGTGAGTTGACCCTAAAACTCAGAGGCTTGAGAAAGTACCATTGTCCTAAAAAAGTTGTTCGAGGTAGTATGACCTTTGATCCATAACATCTTATGCTATCTGATCCATGTCACTTCACATGACAGTGGGAATGGGGCAAGGAGAAGGGTGAGTATTAGAGAGGAGCACACAGGGCAAAGACTCCCAAGAGTGGGATAAGAAATGGGAAGAGAGGCAAGTCTGCCCAGTACACTTGGGCTGCAGTTAGTGAGTTCCCAGTTATCACATTAGTCACCAGACTGCCCCACTATCCCCCCCAAATGCTGATTGGGTGTCTCCTCTATATGTCAGAATAGGCTGTGATGGGTGCTTCCATGGCAAAGGCAATGTATTTGAGAGTCAGAGGACCTGGATTCAAATCCTGGTTCTATCAAGAGTTGACCCATGTGACCATGTATATTCATTTCATAAGCATCTATTAAGCTCCTATATGGCAGGTACTAGAAGGTAAAAAAAAATCCTTCCCCTCAAGGGGCTTACATTATATTAAGAAAAGACAACAAATACACATCTAAGCAAATACGAAATTATGCTTTAATCAAGCATTTGTTAAGCCTTCATCATTCACCAGTCACTGCTAACTGTTGGGGATACAAAGAAAGGCAAAAACAGTTTGCTCACCAAGAGGTTACATTCTAATGGGAGAGACAACATGAATAATTAGATGCATACAAATATAGATGGGATAGATGGGAGATAATGGGGAAGGAAGGCCTACAGAAGCCTTTGGACTGAATCTTAAAAGGAACCAGGAAAATTAAAAGGTCTGCAGGTAAAGGGACGGCTGGTGCAAAGGCACAGAGATGGGCGACAGAATGTTCTATGTGTATGAGAGAGAATATGTGTGTGTGTCTATGTATGTGGATAGAAAGATGTGGAAATCATCCGCATAGAAATAGTAATGAAATCTGTGGGAACTGACAAGATCACCAATTAAATCTACAGGAGCTAATGAGATAGAGAATGAAAAAGAGGACCCAGGATAGCCTTAGCAACCCCCAAGCTTGCTGGGTATGACACTGATACAGAAATAGTAAAGGGGACTAAGAGAGAAGGTGCAGTTGGGCAGACAGGATAGCCAAGAGAGAATATTACCAAAGCAATTCAAATTACCTTTTTAAGGGATTGGAGGATAAGGAGGATCCTTATCAGTGCTTAGCATAGTATGTTGACTGAGGTAGGCCTTAATGTTGATGGGCCTCAATTTGCTCAGCTATCAAATTTAAGGTTTGGACCAGATGACCTTGAAGGTCTCTTCCACCTCTAAATCTCTTATTCTATGTTGAACTAGCTAGGGTTCAACCTAGGAACCTGAATTGAAAACTTTAACTCTGAGGGTGGAGTCAAGATGGTGGAATATATAACAATTTTGCTATAGCTCCTTCACATTGTCCTCTACAACTACTAATAAAGTGCCAGATAAATCTGATCAGAAATGCCAAGAAAATGTCACAGAAAATCATTTATTTTTAGCCCAGGGCAACTTAGGAAAACAGGTCTTTGGATACTGTATTTTGAATAGGAGCTGGCCAATAGTGCAGTGCAGCAGTGCCATAACAGGCAGAATTGGCAGTGGGTTTTGAGGGTGGCAGCAACAGCAGGGAACAGCCCAAGGATGGCAAGGGGACTGAACACTTGGGCAGAGGGATCTCAGGGAAGCCCTGTACTAATACTGGGAGCAGGAAGAGGTGCCATCTGGCTGCTCTTACCATCCAGTTGGAGGGGCCCTACAAATGTAAGGGCAAGGAACAAATTCCAGGATGATAGTTGTATGGCTCTGAGCCCAAGAACAAAGTGAGGACTGAACAGCCCTACACATAAGCCTGTAGTGGACTAAACCAGGACAGGAGACCAAAACTCAGAGGAATCCAGCAGTTCAGTCACTATGAACCTACAGAATCTCCCAGTGGGGTGTAACTGAATTCAGCAGCGCTACAGAAATTCAGTCACACACAAGCCAATAGACACAAACTGGGTTAGCAACTTGCAGAGCAGGAGGGCAGTGAACAGAACTCTCCCATGATCATACCACTTTGGAAGCACTTAAAACCTACAGGGTCTCAGACTGAGCTATGAAGGCAGCAAAAGGACTAAAAAGAAGCTGAGGCCAGTTTTTTGGGCCCAACAAAGCCCAATGCTAACATAAAGTCCAAAGTCAAGAAGTAGGCTGGAAACAGCATACAAACAAAAAATAATCTGACCATAGAAAGCTACTATGGTGACAGGGAAGCTCAAGACAATTCCTTGAAAACACCTGCAAGCAAAGCCTCAAAGAGAAATGCAGATTGGATCCAAGACCAACAGTAATTCCTAGAATTAAGACATTTTTTAAAAGAGCAAAAAATAATTTTTTAAGTCAAATAAGGGTGGTAGAGATAAATTGGGGAAAAGAGCTGCTTGAGAAATTTATGAAAAGAATTAACAGCTTGGTAAAAGATACAAAAAATATTGAAAATAACTCCTTAAAAATCAGATTAGGTCATATGGTAAAAAACAAGAAAATAGCTCCTTAAAAATTTAAATTGACCAGATTTATTTTTTTTTAGTACAAAACCTCACTGAAGAAAATGATTCCTTAAAACTTAAAATTGGCCAAGCAAATTACCATGTGAGATATCATGATATGATAAAACAAAAGTCAAAATACTAAAAATAGAGAAGAAAGTGAAATAATTTCATAGCAAAATAGATTAAAGAAAAAATTTAAGAATCATTGAACTACCTGAAAGTCATGCACCATGTGTTCCCCCCCACCAGAAAAAAAAAAGCCTAGACATCATATTTCAAGAAATTATGAAGGAAAATTGCACAGATACCTTAGAACCAGAGACAAAGTAGACATCACCTCCTAAAAGAAATCCCCAAATGAAAACTCCCAGTAATATTATAGCCAAAATCCAGAACTCCCAAATACTATCAAGCTGCCATTAGCATCACAAGATTTAGCAACTACCACTATAAAGGAGCAGGGGGCTTGGAATATGATATTCCATAGGCAAAGGTGCTAGGATTACAACCAAGAATAACCTACCCAGCAAAAATAAGTATAATAATATGGGGGGAGGGGATGAATATTTAATGAAATAGAGAACTTTTAAGCAAAAGACCAGAGCTGAATAGAAATTTTGACATTCAAACAAAAGATGCAAGCATGAAAAGGTAACTATGAGTGACAAATTATACGAGACTAAGCAAAACTAAACTGTTCACATCCCTGTATGGAAGATAATACATGTAACCCTTCAGAATGTTATCACTAGGACTATTAAAAGGAGCCTACTTAGAGGGTATGGATGTGATTCTGTTATGTTGAGATGATCTCAAAAAGGAACTTTAACTTCCACATCTGGCTCCTAAAAAATCTGAATTCCTTTCTCCTGCTGCTCAAGGAGCGAGCCACCACCATGAATGACACTGTAACCATCTCCAGCATTAACAGATGGTTATAGATGTCCTTCATCCTGGAAAGGCTACAGTGCCCAAGACTGAAATTCGAGAAAAACTGTCCAAGATGTACAAGACAACTCCAGACGTCATTTTTGTCTTTGGATTCAGAACCCATTTTGGTGATGGCAAAACAACAGGCTTTGGCATGATTTATGATTCCTTTGACTATGCAAAGAAAAATGAACCAAAGCACAAACTTGCAAGGCATGGCCTGTATGAGAAGAAAAACACATCAAGAAAGCAGCAAAAGGAACGCAAGAACAGAATGAAGAAAGTCAGGTACAAAGGCAAATGTCAGTGTTAGCAAAAAGAAGGAATAAAAGGCACTATGGATTGTGTTTATCTGTGAAGATAATTTTTCACCAGAGCATAAATAAACTATGTAAAACTTCAAATAAAAATCTAAATTTCCCAAGGTAGATTTTTCTCTGAGGTAGGTGAGCTGCTCATTCTTTTTGGAGGTCTTGCCAATTCACCCTGAAGGATGAGGGCAAAACACCTATTGGTTCTATAGTACTACAACTCTCCGAGAAATATGCAGCAACTGGCTTGACCACGAGCAAAAACTAGTAAGCCTTCATGTTAAGGATGGACCAGAGGGTTTGGAGAAAAAACCTTTTGTAAAATGCTCCTTGGGGTGGCTAGGTGGTGCAGTGAATAGAGAACCTGCCCTCAAGTCAGGAAGACCTGAGTTCAAATCCAGCCTCAGACACTTAACACAAAAAACTAGCCATGTGACCTTGGGCAAGTCACTTAACCCCAATTGCCCTCCAAAAAGAAAAAGAAAACAACAAAAAACCCACTCTTTAATTGCAAGTTTTTTAAGAGAAGTTGGCAAAAAATTGGGACAGGACTCCTAAGAGAACAGCCTAGCTTCCAAATCAGGATCTTCGGGGACCATGGACCTGGGCCTCTAAAGGTAAAATGCCCACATTTCAGTGAGGCCATAGTAGGAGGCAAGTGGTTCAGTAAATATAACCATCGAAGAGAGTCAAAGGAGGAATCCTTGGGCAATCACCCCAAGAGAAAAGTGACCCTTTGGCATGTGCATAGTTGTCCTGTTTGCCATTGTGAATAATGCACAGGGAGGCTATACCTATCGTGTCTAGAGGGGAGACTGAGGAAAGGGGCAGTATGTTAAAGGGACAAGTGTGTTTGGCCAAGAGTCATGAAGTGACTATTTGAATAATAAAATATTAGACCCAAAAGGACCAGAGTCCATCTCTGATGCTGCTCTTGAGCAAATTACAACCTGTCAGTGCCAAAATTTTCTCATAAGAATAAGATCTGATTTATACCTCATTTAACTATTGGTAAAGTTAAGTAAAATAATGAGTGAAAAGTGGTTTGTAAATTGTGAAGCACTATGTAAATGTCAACTGTCCTTACTGGTCCAACTTCCTCTTTTTACAGAAGTGAGGCTGTAGCACAGTGGAAAGAGCACTGGAATCAGAGAACTTGGATTTGAATCCTGCCTCTGACTCATCCACTGTGATTTTGGACAAGTCACAATCTCATTGGGCCTCTGTTTTCTCATCTGCAAAAATGAGGAGTTGGACTGAAAGGCCTATGGGCTCTTATTCAAATCCAGTGATTGCCCAAGGTCATGCAGGTGGTTAACCGTGAGCTATTAATACAGCTATCACTGTAATTCACTGGTAGTAATAGGGAGTGACATTGGGCAAATCCCTTTGACTTGATTTCATTTTCCTTATTTGTAAAACAGATCATTCTTGTCTTCACTCACTCAAAGGGTTAATGTGAAAATCAGTTAAAGTAACAATTATGGTTGCTTTATAAACTAAGTCACTCTAGAAATGGAAGATGGTATAATTGGAAAGAGGAGAGAATGGAGCCCAATGAGAGACAGAATATGTGTGTGTCTGTGTGTGTGTGAGGTGATGAGGGTGGATGGGTAAGTACCTCGACAGCGGCAGGATGTCAGAATCCAAGACTGTCCTGTCTAATGTAGGAACTCTGCCCATCTTACACATGGTCCAAGAAGACTAAGAACAGTGGTGGTCAGAAATGTCCTTAATATTAGCTCTACTTCCTCTAGTGACATCAAAACCTCCCCCCTCCCAACATCTTGCTCCGGTTTGAAAGCATCCCTTGGGATCCTGAGAATTGGTCCAACCTAGCTGTAAGACCGTGTAAGTACTATCTTGGTAATTCCAACAAACATTTGTCAAATGATTTCTTAAGCTGTGTGGAGGATTTTGAGAGGCAAGTCTAGGGAGCTGAAGCATGAACTTTTGAATGGCTGACAGGAGTTCTGAGAGCTACAGATATGTAGAGGAAGTTGTCCCATATCATAGCCCTTGACATCAGAACCTACAACCTTACAGACAGCTAAGATTAAATTTCTTGGTGAGGTTGTTGCTGGGTTGAGCTGAAATTGTATCTCACTTTCAGCAGAAAAGCTGATTTATTCTTTATTCTAATATGAATAACATCCCCAATTTCTTCTTAGTATTTACTTTGATTTTTCTTTGTTTACTAACTATTATAGATGGTGTTTTGTGTAACCATCATTTGGTGGGAGGGAGCTAAACTAGCAAGTGTAAAGGAAGTGCTAATCTCCCTTGAGAGTGATTGGGAAAGGGAAGATAGGTGGAGTAGTGGAAAAAACTTCAAGTCAGGAGGACCCGAGTTCAAATCCATCCTTAGATATTTACCATCTTTTTGACCCCAGGAAAGTCACTTAATGCCAGTTACCTCCAAAAAGAAAATAAAAGAGAGTGATCAGGGGAAAAACTAGATTCCCCTAGAGCCAGGGATGGGGAACCCACAGCCTCAAGGCCACATGTGGCCCTCTAGGTCCTCAAGTCTGGCGCTTTGACTGAATCCAAACTTCACAGAACAAATCCCCTTAATAAAAGGATTTGTTCTATAAAACTTGGACCCAGTTAAAAGGCCACACCTGAGGACCTCTACCTCTGCTAGGGCCTAGACTAACTATTTGAAGTGTGGTGGACAGATATAATTGGAGATAGGTGAGGAAAGGAGCAAATGCTCACCCTTTCTCCAGCTTCCCACAGAGAAGTAGATCACAGTCTCCTTTAGAGAGGGACAGGCCAGATTTCAGACTTGCCCAGGGTCACACAGTAAGTGTCTGAAGCCAGATTTCTTCGAGATTTCATTCTTCCTCTCCTCCCAAGTTTCTGAGTCAGTGGCTAAGGCCAAGCCAATAGAATTATCTTCCCAAGGAAGTTAACCAAAGGGATGCTTCTGGGCCCCCAAGCTATTCATGAACTTGGATAGGACAAAAATATCTTGTCTTACTTTCAGTATTTTGGGATTAATCTTCTTTGTAATTCTACATATTTTATTTTATGCACTTAAACATATTATTCTAAGAAGGGGGATGTAGGTTTCACCAGGCTGCCAAAAGGGTCTATGACACAAGAAAGCATCAAAAATCTTTGCTCTGGGGGGTGAGCTGCCCTCATTTTGTCTCACCGACAGCACCAACTCCTATGTGAATTTTTTGCAGCTACAATATGGGCTAGTTATAGTCCTGGATCCAAACTGGGAGGTCCTTCATCACTACTGTGGACATTGGCACAGATCAATTAGGGGTCATCAAGATTGAACCTCTGTTCTAATGCAGTGTGTTTACATAGTAGTAACTAAATAAATATTTTTGGATTAAATTGAATTGAGGGAGTTTGTTGGTCATTGGTCATCTCTTGAAAACAACCAAACTTTAATTCAGTGAATTGTTTGAACTTTGCTTACTTGTCAGATATGTTGAGCTGTTGAATGTGGAATGTCAGTAAGGAGGCTGCAGGTCACAGAATTACAGAATCTTTAGAATTAAAAGGGACTGCAACCATTTAATCCAACCCATCTCCTAAAAGAAATTCCTGTTAACATTGCCAACAAGTAGAAATTCAGTTCCTCATGAAAACACTGAATTTGAGGTGCTTATTGGGCATACAGGAAGAGATTGCCAAAAAGCAATAGCAATTTCGGAATAATTCTGCTTGGCTTTTCTTTCACTGAATCTGAGTTAGTGAGGTCCCACAATATTTTCACCCCCTTTCACTCAAACACACCTGCTTCCTTCAAGGATGAATGCCCCATCCTCTTCCAATGATCGCATCTTCTCTACTGGCTTAGTTGTTTAGACTCTTGCTTCATTTGCCCAAACATACTGGTGAAGTGAAACATTTTATGTGAAGCGTGACTTGTAAATACCCCTTGAAGGAACTCTGAGATTCCAGCAGCTCCTTTTTCTCAACAGCCCCTTTGGAGGTTCCAGTGGAACAGGTGTCAGGCACTAGGTTGGACTGAAGGGTGACAGTGAGGCTTTTGAGGTTATGAATAAGGAGAAAGGTTACTCCTCTTGGAACCAAACCAGACAGTTAAGTCACTTTCCTTTCTCTCCTTTTCCCTGCTTCCTTGCTTCCCTCTCTCTTACTGATCTTTTTCATTCTGTCTCCCTTACCCCATATATTGTAATAGATAGCATTTACATAATCCTTTAGGGTAGTGCCTTTGTACATGTTCTCTCATTTTAGCATTTTAACAACCCCAGAAGGTAGGTACTATTATTATAAGGAAACTGAGGCAGACAGACATTGAAGTACTTGCCCAGGGTCTGTCTCTGGGTCTCTTCTCTCTCTTCTCTCTCTCTCTCTCTCTCTCTCTCTCTCTCTCTCTCTCTCACTCACTCACTCACACACACACACACACACACACACACACACACACACACAGGGTCACACAGCTGGTTAATGTCTGAAGATGAATTTGAAGTCAGGACTCGAGATCCAGCATTTTGTTCACTGCACCACCTAGCTGTCTCCCCTAAACCTCTTTACTTTTCCGTCCTTGTTCATGTTAATGTTTCTCTCTTTCCTCCTCCTCTCCCACCTCCTCCTCACTCATTTTCCACCCCTGCTAGTGGAATTTTTATCTCTATTGTCCCAACATATCCTCTCCCACTCACTGACTGCAGCCTGAAATTTCACTCTTAAAAATTCATTTCATTAGCTTAAATTCCAAAATGCACTCCCTGCCCCCACCAGGAAAAAGACTCAGATGTTACAAATTGTGGTTGTCATCGTTGTGGTTGTGGCTGCTGCTTAGAGCACTCCACAGAGCCTGCTTCGGCCATCTTCACGGCCATTGGAGCAAATTGTTTTCATCTGCCCATTGGGGAAGTCTTCATGTGCTTGGGGATAGACATCCCCCTAATTCACCAAAAGGTTTGAGGCCTGTCGATTACTCTCAACCTGGTTTAACTTATCTGCCAAGACTAATCACTAATGTGTTGAATGAAGAATGAGATCAGGGTTTTGGAGGAGAGTGGGAGAACAGGGCAACAGGGTGTTTGGGCTGGAGGTGAGTAGGGTAGCTGCCCCTGAGGGGTGACAGAAGATAAATTTCAGTGGCTTTACAGTTTTGCAAGTCATTCTCCACTCTCTCAAGCCCAGGCTTCCCTTCTAGAAGGCAAGGAGTGGGGGGCTCGGGGAAAAGCTTTCTGAGCTCTTATGTTCCTACTGATATGAATGAACCCCCTGGGGGAGAGACTTGACTAGAAGCTGGAACTCCTGGGATCTCTGCCCAGCTCTGAAGGCAAAAGCATTTCTCATTTGTGCCTCAGATTTGTCACAGAATCCCAGAGCTGGAAGACCATCAGAGACAATAGTGTATACATAGGAATACCCTGTTCATACTTTTGAACTACATTAATTGTCATTGGTCAAAACCATACTTATCCTGAAGGATCCCTCTTTAAAAACTACCTTTTCTATGAAACTTTCCTTAATTTCCCCAATCTATAAGTGATCTTTTTCTTCTGACTTCACACAGCCGTTCATCACCTATCTTGCATACTCATCCCAATCAACACTGAGTCATCTTCCCAAGTAGGAAGCTAGGTGGCGCCATAGTGCGCAGAGCACTGGGCTAGGAATTGGGAAGACTCATCTTCCTGAGTTCAAATCTGACCTCAGACATTTACTAGATGAGTGACACTGGGTAAGTCACTTAATCTTTGTTTGCTTTAATCCACTAGATAAGAGAATGGCAAACCAGTACAGTATCCCTGCCAAGAAAACTCCATGGACAGTTCAGTCCTGGGGTCATGAAGAGTCAGACATGACAACAACTGTGCTAAACTGTGTAAGCACTGGGAACACAAAGAAAGGCAAAAGACAGCCCCTGCCCTCAAAGAACTTACAGTCTAATGGGGGAGACAACATACAGAACTTAAGCAGAAGCTCCCTCTCACTATATTGCTACCATTCAAACTGCAACAACCACGGACTGGAATTCTATCAACAGGTAAAGGCCAGGCGACAGATAGAAGACAGGGGTCCAGTTTTTAGAACTTTCCCTGTGGATTAAAAAACATTCCATGTCTGTCTTGCCCGACTAGAAAGTTAGGGGATGATGGGGGAGGATATAGGGGAGAATGGATTGGGGAAGGGGTATTCAGTGGGCTTGCTATTTTGGGGTGGGGGTACGGGAAAGATGGGGAGAAAAATTGTAACTCAAAATCTTGTGGAAATGAATGTTGAGAACTAAAAATAAATTAATTTATCAAAAATATTTTTAACAAATAAAAATAAAAACCATTCCATGCTGGTGCTGGAAGAAGCTGCTGTGTCTCAGAAGCCAGTCCCTAAAGGACAGGACCAGGGTCATTTCTATTATGCTGCCCAGCATATGAACTGATTGTGTGGAGTATTTGCCTTCTCTTCTCTCCTTATCCTCAGCCTAAACTCAGTGGAGGAGGGAGAAGACAGGGAGTGGGAGACAGAGGAGGGGAAGGCAGGGAGAGAAAGAAAAGAAGTGGGCGGACAGAGAAAGAGGGAGAAAATGGAAAGTAGTGCCTCAGTCTCTGGAGCTCAGTAGCCTTTAAATTGTTTTTTTCTCCCTTTGAGGTATTAGAAGGAAAAGGCACAATTACCATAGCACCTCTGTGAGATGGAATTATCATAATTACACAGTTATTATGTAAATGTCTCAGAAGTAGGGCCTGCTGAACTGCTGGGCAAGCTGTGCTGACGGTCAGATCCATTGTATCTCACTCAGTGAGGTCAAGTAGAGTAGCTAAGTGGCAAAGTGGATGGAGTGGAAGACATCTTCCTGGGTTCAGATTTGACCTCAGACAGTTACTAGCTGTGTGGACAAGTCACTCAACTCTGTTTGCCCCATCTGTAAAATGAGCTAGAGAAGAAAATGGCAACCCACTTCATTTTTGTTGCCAAGAAAATGCCAAATGGGGTCACAAAGAGTCAGACTTGACTGAATGACCAGACAACAACAGTAACAATCATTCCTGACCTCCCTATCCCACCTTTGGGCTCCAGCAGAAAGCAGAGGTAGCTTCCCTATTTCCTCCTCTTCCTCAGAGATCCCAAATTCAGAGGCAGGGGCCAGGTGGCTGGTCTGCCTGGGTATCCTTAAGATTCTCTTATTAACCTTTCACAATTTTGGGTGACTGGAGCTGGCAAAAAAAAAATTAAGTCTACATCCAGCCGACAATGTAGTATTGAGAAAAGGACCTTGGACCTAGAGTCAGGAAGAAATGAGTTCAGATCTTCCCTCAGACACTTCCAAGTTGTGTGACCTTGAACAAGTCCCTTAACCTTTCTGAGCTTCAGTTTTGCCATTTATAAAATGAAGGAAATGAATTTGATGGCCCCTTCCAATTCTAAATTTATGGTCCTATAGTCTTGGCCTGTGGATTAGAATATGGAGTTGAAGGGATCATAGATTTAAAACTGGAAGAAATACTGATGCTGTCTAGCCCAACTCCCTCCTCTTATAGATGAGGAAACAGGCTCACAGAGATTCAGTGATTTGGTCGTTACACAGGTAGCAAAACAATCATGAACAAGTTGGCCATGCCTTGTAGCCATCAACCTTAGCTTTCCCATGCATCTCACGTCCACAGGTAAAACCGCTATCCCTTGCCTTAATGGAAAGGCACACTAGGAAAGAGAATGCAAGCCCTCCCCTCAAGAATGCTGAGGAGTTGGGGCAGCTAGGTGGCACAGTGAATAGAGCACCAGCCTTGGAGTCAAGAGGAGCTGAGTTCAAATCTGACCTCAGACACTTGACACGCTTACTAGCCGTGTGACCTTGGGCAAGTCACTTAACCCCAACTACCCTACCTTCCCCCCTCACCCTCCCAAAAGAAATACTGAGGCATCTACTATACTCTCTTCCCCTCTAGAGAGCTTGAAGTTGAGAGCTGAGGCTCCCAAGGAACCATAGCCAGGGCAATACAAAGAGCTCCTTTGGAGCTCAGGGAGATGGGGTGGGGGCGAATGACGTCCCTATACCACCAAACCTCATCCCATGCCCCATTCAGATGATAGCCCTAGTTACTCTGGATGCAAGTATCTGCGATATTGTGTTTTCAAAGGATGATTCACCAATCATAGAGGCACCCTGCGGTGGGACAGTGGTTCCCCTGGCGCTTATTCCTGGACCTGCATTTTATTCACCCAGGCACTCATTTTATTTGCAGTGACCATGGCAACATCAAGCTCCTTGCACATCTTTAGAGATTCCCAGTATGGCTGTCCAGTCCTGGGCTTCTGGCCAAATAACCTGGCAAGTCAGAAGCTCCAGATTCTGAATTTAATGATAAATTGTGAAACTTCCAGAAACAATTTCGTGGAAGCCATTAAGTAATTGACATAGCCCTCTAAACATGATTATGTAATCACTTATTAATTAGATTCAAAACTAAACTTGAGTGACTCCCTGACAATCTAAATTTTGCCAACCTAGCATTCAAACCATGATGCCATCAACTCTCTCTCTCTCTTTCTCTCTCTCTCTCTCTCTCTCTCTCTCTCTCTCTCTCTCTCTCTCTCTCTCTCTCTCTCTCCCTAATTTCGTTACACTCAAATTTGCCCCCTCCACACCCCCTCTCTGCTATCCACTCTAGTCTTAGTAGCTCAATGATCTTCCCTTGGACCAGAATATCTCCCTTGACTATATCTGCCAAACCACTTCTATTATCTTTGAATGTCTTTTTCCAAACTTATCTCCTCCCAGAAATCGTTCCCTAATCCTATTTTTCTATATTCCCTAAGTGTGGATATAGACATCCCCATATGAGATTATTTTGTGCATGACAGAACTTGTCCAGATCTTTGACACAAATGGACAAGGATGGCAAATAAGTATAGACAAGGACCAGGAATGGATAGGGTAAGAGGGCATAGATAAGGTTTTAATTTGTACCAGTAGAGCTAACATCAATAGGATTATAAATCCATGGAACTATAGAAGAATGTCAATACCTTGATTTAATTCAATTCAATTTGACCAAATGTTTCCCAGACCTATTGTTCAGTCATTTCAGTCATGTCCAACTTTCCGTGACCCCATTTGGGGTTTTCTTCACAAGATACTGAAGTAGTTTGCCATTTCCTTCTCCAGCTCATTTTACAGATGAGGAAACTGAATCAAACAGGGCTAAATGACTTGTCCAGAGTCACCCAGCTAGTAAGTGTCTGAGACCAGATCTGAACTCAGGTCTTTCTGACTCCAGGCCTGGCGCTCTATCCACTGCACCACCTAACTGCCCCCACATGTACAGCTATGCTGGTGCAATGTTGGTAGAGCTATGAATTGGCCTAATCATTCTGGAAAGCAATTTGGTATTTTCTCCAGATAGTTATCAAATTAAGAATAGCCTTTCCCCTATCTATGCCATTACTAGGTCAAATAATCAAAGAAAGAGGAAAAGAATTTAAATATTTATTTATTTAATATTTATTACAGCTCCTTTTTGGTAGTCAAAATTTTGAAACTTAGGTTGTGTACTTCTATAGGGGAATGGCTCAACAAATTGTGATATATAAATGTAATGGAATATTAATGTGCCATGAGAAATGATGAAATGGACAATATCAGAGGAAAATGGAAAGACTTCTGAATTGATGCAAAGTGAGCAAAACAATTTGTACAATGATAAAATTATAGAGAAAAGCAGCTTTGAAGGACTTTAGAATGCTGGTCAATTCAGAGTTTGGTCAGACATCAAAGATGCCACGGTCATCCATTACATCCCAGCCAGCACCAGTAATCCTGGCATTTGTCCTGCCAATGGACTTCAATGGCTCTGGAATTTTTGTTTTTAAGAGGGGCAACTCTGCCCCTCTTAAATACAATTCACACACAAGTCAGGACATCATCCCATAATGTCACCAGACCTCTTCAAAAAACAAAGGATGAACAACAACAAAGCAGCCCAAAAGAATAAAGATAAACTATGTCACTCACATCCTAACAGAGAGGTGATGCAGTAAGATACATTTTTGGATGTGGGTAATGTGGGATAGGTATTGAAGAATTTTTTTAAAAAGGTTCCCTGGACTTTGAGAGGGACAGATTAACTTTTTTCTTTTGCTTTTTGGAAGGCAATTGGGGTTAAGTGACTTGTCCAAGGTCACACTGCTAGTTTTTGTGTTAAGTGTCTGAGGCTGGATTTGAACTCAGATCCTCCTGACTTCAGGGCCCATGCTCTACTCACTGTGCCACCTAGCTGCCCTACAGATTAACTTTAAAAAAACTTAGTACGTGAAAATTTTTTAAATTAGAAACAATCATTTATTAGGCACCTACTGTATGCTGGGCACTATGTCAGTGTCTGGGGATATAAAGATAAAAATTAAAATAATCCCTGCCCTCAAGGAGCTTAAATCTATTAAGGGAAAAACACACTAATAAGTAAATGTGAAATATATGCAAAATAATTTCTGAGGTGTCACTAAACAACTGGAGGCATCAGAAATGGTTTCCTGTGGAAGTGGCTCTGTATCCACTATCCGTTTAAGTCAGTGGCCACCAGATATTCCCAGGCTCCCTTATGGGCTGTGGTTCCCATTGCCTCTGGATGGCCCCATCCCTAGTCCGTGATGAGCAAGCATGGTAAGTGCCCCTAACCTTCCTTCCATCTGTCATCCAGTAGGGCAGGTGGCCAAGAAGTTGGCCAGGTGAGTATGCCAGGTGGCCTGCATTGGGAAGTAGGGAATGATGGTGAAGCAGCTTTAACCTCACTGCATAACCCACATCTATGTCGAACACCAAATAAGGAGGGAGATGAGACACATTTGTACAATAACTCAAGACGGTCTCCATGGCAACAATTACCCAAGAAATCTACTTCTGGGAGGCACAACTGCAGGATCCAGGAGTGGCAGACATTGGGGGGGTGGGAGGAGGAATGAGGCCCAGTGGGAGGATGGTTTTGTTTTATGCACAGGCTTTAAGGAAAAGGGAAGAGTAGGAGCCTGAATGCCTAAGGATAGATTTGTAGAGTCTAAGAGTAAGGAGGAGAGTTCGAGGTCAGCTGGTCCATGATCCACTATCATCAACACCAAGGGTTTAGGTTTAGAATTTGCTATTTTCAGGTGTAAGAGTTTTTCTAGTAAGATTCCCTCCAGGGAAAGAAAAATGGTGAAAAATGAGAAGCTGACCCACCCAAAACACCATGGATTCTACAGTTAAATACAGGAGACCAAAAATCCTGACCTGAAGAGTCCATCTTCATGAATCACTGGCGTAGCAGAAGGGTTTGGGGGAAATAGCCCAGGGATGGGACAAAAGATTGCTCTGTGACTTTGGTCAAGTGATCAGATCTTTCTGGGTTTCAGTTTCCCCCAGCTTCAAAATGGAGCTTTCCAATCTATCTCTCTTGAAACAAAAGTGAGATAATGAATGGAAAAGTGCTTTGAATGAAATAAAGAGCTATGCAAATTCAGTATAGTTGGTGTTAGTTTATCTATCAAAATTATTGACATCAAAATGTTTTCTTTTCATCCTTGGTGCCTTGCTTCCTAGGGGAAGTAGGTTTAAGTTCAGATATGAGAACTTGGAAGGGGGAGAGCCAGAAAATGAAGGATTTCACCAGCACAGGCTTATGGGTCCTTGCCAAAGTCTTCACAAGTTTTTGAGACTGAGGCAGCTGTCCTGTGAGTTCTGGATGGCTCCTTCTATGCATAGGAGATGAGAGGAAGACAGCCAGATAGATACAGCTAGCTTAGAGGCAGGTCCAACTGAGCCACATATGCCAGAACCCCAGGGGAAAATATTCTGTTCCAGGATTATGGATCTAAAAAAAGACATTAGGTATCATCTAATCCAACCCTCTCATTTTATTCTTTAAATTTTTTTAAATTTCTATTGAAGCACTTTGTTTTTATATTAAAATCATTCCCAGATATATGCATCCTTTCCCACTCCATCCCCACCCAGAAAACTGAACCTTCCCTTATTAACAAAGAAAAACAATTACGCAAAAACACACAATACAAATTACCTTACTAGATCTCCACCTCTCCTGGTGATGGTGGAATAGAGGAGCAGGAAGATAAGTAAGATATAGTTCATCGGTTGTTCTCCTGGACAATGACTTTTAATCACTCAGAATAGTTTCCTTTTATTGATATTTTCATTTACATTGTAGTAATTGTATATTCTGGTTTTTAGTTCTGCTTTTTTCATTCCATATCAATTCATACAAATCTTCCAAGATTTCTATTGTAATAAGAGACTGGTCAATATAGAGGCCCAGTCTTTCAGGCATGCACAATCCTGGTGCCATATTCCTGGTGCCAAGCTACAAGGAAGTTTGTGGATACCAGTTCCAGAAATGCATGCCGGTGCATAATGGAGGACTTTGCCATTTACTTCAGAGTGTGAGCAGGTATTCTCTGCCTCTTTCCTATTTCCTCACTGTACACTAGAGAAAAGTCTTTTAATTAGCCACTGAGCTGTGTGCATATAAAAAGCTCAATGGAGAAACTTGACTTCACTCTCTTCCCTGGTGATGAGCAAGGAATAAATAGTGCAAGCCTCCAAGTGGAGAGAAAAATAATAGGAGCTGCTGTCAGCTGCCTTATCCCCTCACTTGGATCACTATGTGACTGTGAATACATGGTACTGCTGCTTTGTCTCTGAATTTTTTTTCAGATATTAAGTGTCCTATCTTTACCTTCCTTCTTATTCTTTTTTTAGATTTGTCAAGTCATCAATGGAGTAAACTAAGATTTTCAACTGTTATAGTTTTTCATCTACTTCTTGTTATTTGATTAACTTTTCCTTCAAGCATTTAGACATGATAGACAAAGGAGAGAGACAGACAGACAGACAGAGGAAGGATAGTTAGATAGGATGAGCACTTATCATATACTTAATATGTTTCAGGCAATGTGCTATCCACTGGATGTTCAATACAAGCAAGAAAAATAGTTCCTACCATCAAGAGGTTACATTTTAATGGAGGAAGACAATATACATATAAAAGAAATATTGAAGGGAACATGAAATTTGGAGATAGCCTAAAAGTGAGACTAAATTCTGAATCAGGGCAAGATAAGGTAAAAACTCAACTATCAAAAACCAGATGTTTCCAAAGACAGACTCCAAATCTCCAGTGAGGTGCAGGTAGAGATGATGGTCAGGGAACCAGTGGCATGGTTTGGAAATGGTTATGCTATGGAGATGGTGTATATGTGTGTTGTATTATATATTATTATTATTATTATTATTATTATTATTATTATTATTATTATTATTATTATTATTATTATTTCATTCTCTATAGTTCCTTTAAATAGAATAAAATTTCCCTGCTTATCACATTTAACCATGTTTAGTTTTACTGTTGCCTAATCAGAGATCATGATTGCTACTCCCGCTTTTTTGTATTTGCCTGAGGAATTAATTAATTCTGCCCTATCCTCCTATTTTTAACTCTGTAAGAATCTTTATGTTTCAAGTGTTTTTCTCGTAAGCGATATATCATCAGATTCTGCTTTCTAATCCTTTCAGATAACCTCCTCCATTTTGTAATAGAATTTATTTAATGTTTGCAAGGCATTTTATAAATAAATAAATATTTGTCTTATTTTATCCTCATGCCAATCCTGGGAAGTAGGTGCTATTATTATCTCTATTTTATAGAAGAAGAAACTGAGGCAAACAGAGGTTAAATGACTTGCCCAGGGTCAAATAGCTAATAAGCTCCTGAAACTGAATTTAAGCTGAAGTCTTCTTCTTTTTTCTAAATTTATTTTCAGTTCCAAATTTGCTCCCTTCCTCTAGTGCCTCATCCACCCATTAAGAAGGTGATAAATAGGATTATACGTGTGAATTCAAATTAGCCATGTTGCAAAAGAAACAAAGCAACAAAAACAAAGAAAGTGGGGAAAATATACTTCAACATGCACTTAAGTTTTGTCAGTTCTCTTTTTGGAGGTGGCTAGCGTTTTTGTCATGAGTTCTTTAAAATTATCATGGATCATAGTATTTATCAGAGTAGCTAGGTTTTTCACAATTGATTATTATGGCAATATTATTGTTACTATGTACAATGTTCCCTTTTCTGCTCACTTCCCTTTGCATCAGTTCATATAAGTTTTCTCAATTTTTTCTGAAACCATCTCCTTCATTATTTCTTATAGCACAATAGCATTCCATCACAATCACATACCACATGTTTTAAACTCAAATCTTCTTAGCTCCCAGTCCAGTGCTCTATCTATTACAGTACCAGTATGATTGGGGTTTTTTTTGGGGGGGGGTTGTTTTTGTTTTTGTTTTTTCTTTTTGGAGGGCACCAGGGTTAAGTAACTTGCCCAACGTCACACCGATAGGTTTTTGTTTGTGTGTGTTAAGTGTCTGAGGCCGGATCCAAACTCAGGTGCTTCTGACTCTAGGGCCAGCGCTCTACTCACTGCGCCGCCTAGCCGCCCCTTCCAGTATGATTGTTAATTCTGGATTTTTCTTTACAGAGAGAAAGGGAGTAGAGAAAAAGAAGGAATCTGATCAAAACTAGTAACCTATAATTGAATTTTCCAATTCTGCTTCACCTCCTCTATTTACTTTTTTTTTTTTTAAGCAATTGGGGTTAAGTAACTTGCTCAAGGTTACACGGCTAGTCATTATTTGTGTGTGTGGGTGCTCATTTTCTGAGGCCGGATTTGATCTCGGGTCATCCCAACTCCGAGGCCGGCGCTCTTACTCACTGCGCCACCTAGCCGCCCCTACACCTCCTCTATTTACTAAGCCAAGACCCTGATATCTAATTCTTAAATATTTTCTATTTTTAATTTCTCATTTATGATTCATCCTCCAAATCTGAAGCTTGTTTTGCCTGTGACTATTCTTTCTCCAACTCTATCTTATGTATTCCTGTCTCTGCTCATTTATCTCTGAATATAATGTATTTCTACACAATACTCTGTGTTTAAGCTTCCTTTGTCCAGTTTAGTTAAGAGTGAGAATGATGAGGTGCCTGCTCCCTGCTGGGATTCCTCCATGAGAATATATCCTTGCTGATTTCATTTATGTGAAAGAGTAAATTCTTCCCCATCTTCATTTCTTCCCTAATGTATTCCCTTTTCTCTCCACTCTTTTTCCCAACAAAGCAAACAAAACCACCCCTTAGGCTCTCTGTCTGTTTTAACTCCCTCTATGACCCTTAAAAGGAGTAGGATTCTGAAGGAATACTTCTTCCTCTTGCCATGCCCAACCCCAGAATGTAAACATTTCATTTAGAGAAGGGATAAAGTGTTCTAAATAGCACCTTTCAGTTGCCTAAATAAGTTTACTTTTCTAGATTTCTCTTAAATCCTGTGTTTGTATTTCAGTTTCTATTCATCTTTAGCTTTTTTATCAAGAATTCTAAAGGGTTCTCTAGTCTATTAAACAAATCCATTTTTCCACTATAAGATTATACTCATTTTTTCGTAAATTATTTCTGGTTGCAAGCCTTTATCTTTTACCTTTTGGGTTAACATTCCCTTGAGTAGAACCAGGAGAACAATGTGCACAGTAAGAGCAATATTGTAAGGGGCGGCTAGGTGGCTAAGTGAATAGAGCACCGGCCTTGGAGTCAGGAGCACCTGAGTTCAAATCCAGCCAAAAACACTTAACACTTACTAACCCTGTTACCTTGGGCAAGTCACTTAACCCCAATTGCCCTGCCCTCCCCCTCAAAAAAAAAAAGGAGCAACATTGTAATAATAACCAACTTCATGCTCCATAACTAGAGCCCATACTGCCTTATCTCCCTTCTCACCACATCTCTCTCCATACGCCTCTGATTAGAGCACTTTCCATCTAAAGATTACATCTAACAGATCGCAGAAGATAAATCTGATTTCCCTGGTATGGCCCTTTTCTCAGTCTCCACTGATTCTGGCCATTTGTAGTTCTGGACTAGATAGAGAAGCTTACTTCTGTTTCTCTTTGTTTTTCCTTATTGTAATTCTGTCTGGGATCATTTTCAGACATTTTCTGGGCTTTATATGGAAAGATATGAGTTTCTCCATGATCTTTTATATTAACATCTTAACAGGAAGATTTACACAAGTTCATTTTAAAGGTATGGAATATCAGACTCACAGTAGGCAGGGGGCCTATCCAGGATCATAAAGGTTATAAATCAATCAAGCTAGGATTTGAACCTAGCTCTTATGACTACAAATTCAATGGTCTTTCTAGAAGAAGGAATAAAAAGAGGAGGAAGAGGATGATGAGAAAGAAGAGGAAGATGAGAAAAAGGAAAAAGAGAAGGAGGAAGAAAAGGAGAAGGAAAAGGAAAAAATGAGTAGGAAAAGCTGTTGTCTTTCCCTCCTTTCTGTTTTGTTTTGCTCAGTCTGACAGTGCTGAAGAACCATTAGCAGTTTTTCAGGTAACAAATACGAAGTCATGCTGTGTCTCTAGAGACACTAACAGTATTTCTGTTTGTTTTATAAACTGAGCAAAAGAAACAAGTTTTGATCCTGTCCCAGGAGCAAAGAAAAGGCTCGGCTATATCTCACCTGGGTTTAGCAATGTGAATTCTGGGAACAATAAAGCATTAACGAGCTTCAAGGGGTGACCCATTTAATAATTGGTTATATCATGTAGATATTCCTTACTTTACAGAATAGAATTGACTCAGGCTGCACAGCTATAAAATGACTTTTATTTTACTATTAATTCCTGTTATCAAATTGGAGATATGTTTCTATGATAGATAATATCCCTCTCCCTCCCCATCAACTAAGTTACCCAAAGACTCAGTCTCTGTTCTCTTTGCTCTCTCACTTGATGACTTCATCATCTCTCTTCCATGGGTTTAATTATCTCTATAGAGGTGACTCATAGATCTATATATCTATCTCTAGTCTCCTGAATGAATTGCTAATTGGACATTTCCAACTGTATGTCTCATAGGCATCTCAAATTCAGCATCACCAAAAGAGAACTCGTCTTTCTAGCTGAACCCATCCTTCTCCTTTTAAAAGGCACCATTATTCTTCCAGTCATCCAGATCTGCAGCCTCAGAACCATTTCATGACCCTTCACTCTCACCCCACATATCCAATTAGTGGCCCAATCTTGTCATTTCTACCTTCATACCATCTCTCACATTTTCCCCCCCTTATTTATACACACACAAACACCACTCTAGTCCAAGCCTTCATCCCCTATCATTTGGACTATTGCAATGGTCTAATTATTCTCCCTGGTTGAATTCTCTCCCCTTCCCTTCAATCTATCTTCAAAAAAACTTCAAAAAAACCAAAGTGATTTTCTTAAATTGAAAGTCTAGGTGGAGCCAAGATGGCAGAAAGGAAGCAGGAAATTTTCTAAGCTCCTCCATAAATTCTGTCACTAATCTTTAAAAAGTGAGTCTGAATGGATTTTAGGGTGACAGAACCCATTGGGAGATGGAGCAGATTTCCAGCCTAGGAAAGTGGCCATGTAGGTTTGGGCAGGGGGGTTGTGGAGCACATGGGGGCTGCACCAGCATGTACCTGAGAGCTATCTACAGTGGAGTGAAAAGGAGCCCCAACCAGAGGACTCACCCACCCCAAGGGTGATTTGTAGCCATCTCACCACAGGATGGAGGGTCAGTGGAAGCTGGGTAACAGAAAGCACAAGGACCACAGCAGCAACAGCAGCTTCTCCTGGGGCTCCCAGCCCATAGCCTAAATGGGCTGATGTTTAAAAATCACCTACCTGCTTTTCCAGGAGCCAAGATGGTGGAGTAAACCCTAGCTTCTCTAATTCCTCTTCCCTGACCCAGAAAACCCAGAAATAATGTCCCACCCAGAATAAAACCCTGAATTAGTGAAAATTGCCTCAGGCTTGGGAGACATAGAGGAAAGGCATAACTGAAGTAGTACACAGTCTTAAGCGAAGGGAAGGAGGTGTCTCAACAAGCCCCACCTCAGCTGACCAGCAGGAGCTCCTGAAGCCCAGGAGGGTGGAGCTAGCAAGTTCTAACAACACAAGCCCAAGTGTGCCTTAGCACCACCAAGGAAATCTGCAGATACCAGCGATGGTGGCCACCAGCTGCTGAGCCTGCCTGAGCTGTAGCCCAGAGGCACAGAGGTGGAAATCTGAAGTGGCCAGGCCATCCCTCCTCCACAGGTTACACTGTGAGCCTCAGGGTAGCTTAGGGGAAACACTGAGAGTCCTAGCTTTGGCCTCAGTCTAGACACCCAGAGGCTACAGCACACAAAGCTAACAACCAAACCCCTACCTCCCTGCCTGAGAAGCATGGTACATCTGTGCCCCAGAAGCAGATATCCACTCTAAAAATTCAGGACATAGGCAATCACAATGGGCAGGAAGGAATCTGTCAAATCAAGAACAATATGATCCTATTATAGTGAGCAAGAACAACCAAATCAGAGGACAACATGGACTCTATACTCACACCTGAGACCACAGAAGGAAATATAAACTGGTCTCAAGCCCAAAAAGCATTCTTGGAGGAGCTCAAGAAAGATTTTAAAAGCCAAATTAGAGAGGTAGAAGATAAATTTAAATCTACAGTGACCAAGCTGGAAAAAAATCTCACTGAAGAAAACAAATCCTTAAAAAATAAAATCGGTGAACTGGGACAGCAGGTTCAAACTCTAGAGAAAATGCCTCTCTAAAAATAAAAACTGAACACATGGAAAAGGAGCTTCAAAAACTAACCAAGGAAAAGAATTCACTAAAAATTAGAATTAGTCAAATTGAAGCTAAGGACTCTATGATGCATCAAGAGTCAGTCAAACAAAACATAAAGATTGAAAATTTAGAAGAAAATGTAAAATATCTCACTGGAAAAACAACTGATCTGGAGAACAGATCCAAGAGAGATAACCTAAGAATTATTGGTCTACTAGAAAGCCATGATGAAAAAAGCAGCCTGGACAACATCCTCTGAGAGATTGTCAAAGAAAACTGCCCTGAGGTTCTAGAATCAGAGGGTAAAATAGTTATCAAAAGAATTCACCAGACTCCTCCTGAAAGAGATCCCAGATTGAAACTCCAAGAAATATAGCAGCCAAATTCCAGAATTACAAGGTCAAGGAGAAAATACTGCAAGCAGCCAAAAAGAAACAATTCAAATATTGTGGAACTACAGTCAGAATTACACAGGAAGTAGCAGCTTCTACATTAAAGGATTGGAGGGATTGGAATTTGATATTTCACAAGGCAAAAGAGCTAGTACTGAAACCAAGGATCAACTACCCAGCAAAACTGAGCATAATCTTTCAGGCAAGGAGATGGTCATTTAATGAAATAAGTGACTTCCAGACTTTCCTGATGAAAAAGCCAGAGCTCAATGGAAAATTCAATCTCTAATTACAAGACTCAAGAGAGACATAAAAAGGTAAACAAGAAAAACACACTCACACACACAGCACACACATACACATGCACATAACTTGGGATTCAATAAGAGCGAACTATTTACACCCCTGTATGAGAAACTGATACCTGTCAGTATTGAAATGTATATAATTATCATGACATTTAAAAGGGACATACATAGATAGAGGGCATGGGTATAAATGAACTGCTCTAATGATAAAAAAAAACTTATTAAAGGGTACAAAGGGATTATAATGGGAGAAAAGGGAAGGATGAGGCAGAAAAAGGTAAACTATGCCACACAAAGAGGCATGAAAACATATTACAGTAGAGGGGAAGGAGGGAGGGAGATGAACAGCAAATGACCTTTATTCTCATTGGTTCTGGTTTATAGACGGATCAACATAATCAGTTAAGTTTAGGATTCTAAAATGAAAAGACACAAAAACTCATAATAGAGGGAAAGGAGGGAGGAAGAGGAGCAATGTATGAAATTCACTCTCATCAGTTTGGGTTCAAGGAGGGAATAACATACTCCATTAAATATAAAAATCCATTGTGCCCTACAGGCAATAGGAGGGGTAAGGTGGGGGAAAATGGGGTTTGGTATAGCAGCAAGCACCCCAACATCCCCAGGGTGGCTGCCAACACAGGTTTTTAGATCTGCTTTTCTAAAGGAAAGCAACTCAAAATGGGTTAACAAGCTTACTTTAATCAATCAAACATATCATTTACCTAGTTCGGGGGGGAAAGGTCAGCACCCCGAACTTCAAAATATACAGATAGAACTTACAAGACAGAGAAACAAACAGATCAAGCAGACAGGCTTCCAAACTGTCCAACCATTACATCAATACCAAATCACAGTTACCAGAGAGGGAAGCATCAACATCTGGGTTTTCAAAGCCGGGGGGCTCTCAACGGCTGCCCAGAGTCTCATCTGGTCAAATCACACAACACTTCTCAAAGTGAGCCCCAAAGCAAAGCCTCACATCAGGGATTATATAGCCTTCTCCAGGTTCAGAGAATGTAACAATCCTCTTGACCCACTGCCCAATTACACAGCATCAAGGTGTGGTCATTCCTGAAAACCAAGATTCCTACCACAGGCTCCATGTGACCACATTCAGCTTATTAGGGGGCAGAGTATATTTTCAAATCAAGGAAGGTTCTCAGAGTCTCTTAAGCCTATCAAAGGGCCTAGGGGCAGGGAAGATCTTTAAATTTGCATTTCCATTACAGGTGGTTAGAAGGGAGGGAAATAGTAGTAAGGGGAAAGGATAGGTAAAGAGGGGGGCACAGGGAGGGAATACTGAGGGAGACAGTGGTCAAAAGGAAAACTCTTAAGGAGGGGAAGGGGGAAGGAAGAAACAAAAACATAAAAGGGTGGGAATAGGATGGAGGGAAAGACACAGATAGTAATCATAACTGTGAATGTGAATGGGATGAACTCTCCCATAAAACGGAGGCAGATAGCAGAATGGATAAAAAAAAAAAAAACACATTCCTACAATATACTGTCTACAAGAGACACATTTGAAACAAGGAGGTATGTACAGGGTAAAGGTAAAAGCCTAGAGTAGAATATGTTATGCTTTAGCTAAAGTGAAAAAAGCAGGGGTAGCAATCCTTATCTCAGATAAAGCAAAAGCAAAAATAGATCTAATTAAAAGAGATAAGGAAGGAAACTATATCCTGCTAAAAGGCACCATTGAGAATGAAGCAATATCATTACTTAACATATATGCACCAAGCACTATAGCATCCAGATTCCTAGAGGAGAAGTCAAAGGAATTAGAGGAAGAAATAGATAGCAAAACTATACTACTGAGGGACCTCAATCTCCCCCTCTCTGAACTGATAAATCTAACCTCAAAATAAACAAGAAAGAAGTTAAGGAGGCAATTAGAATTTTAGAGAGGCTAGACATGATAGATCTCTGGAGAAAACTGAATGGGGATAAAAAGGAACATACCAGGGGACAGAGTCAAGATGGTAGAGTAGAAGCAGGACTTCCACAGGGCTCCAGCTTGCATCTCCTCCAATTCATGTAAAAAATTACTCTAGACAAATTTTGGAGCCACAGAACCCACAAAATGACAGAGAGAAGCTAAATTCCTGCTGAAGACAGCTCAACAGGCTGGCAGGAAGGAGCCAGCTCAGCACTCTGGGAGCTGAGCCCAGCCCTGTGCAAGCTGAGGTTTTAGCCTCAGGGTGGCCTGACCAGCCACCAGCTGGAGGAACTTCAGATCATCAGGAGCTGTGGCAGTTTCCAGAATTATCAACCCATAGAAGCCAAGGACAAAATGAGAGGTCAGTGTAGACCTTGCAGGAACAGGGAAGTTGGGAGTGTAGACTGGCCTTTGCCTCCCAGGCAAGAAGCAGTTGAGGCTCCATGGGCTTGCAGCTCCTGCCACATGGCTGCTTCAAGAGCCCCAGGCCTGCAGATTGTAGAGGAACAAAGCAACCAGTCTGAGGAGTAATCACTCTTGTTTTAACCTGCTTGTATCTGGATCACTGTCCTGGGTAGAGGTCCTGGGGTGCATGAACAATTTGCCAGAGAGTGTGTAAGGGCACCCAACTAATACCTTCAGCAGCTGAGAAAACCCCAGCAATTGGGACAAAGCTCCTCTGTCTGGTAGCAGAGTCCTACTGTGGCAAAAAGCCCAAAAGTCAAGTAATTAAGTGGCAATATGAGTAAATGAAGGAAGCAAAGCAAATAGAGGAATCCAACATTAGACTCCTATTTTGGGGGCAAAAAGGATCAAATCACGGAACAGGAAGAAGACAGTGAAGTCAGATTTCCTGCACCAAAAGCTTCCAAGAAAAATACGAGCTGGTTACAGACCATAGAGGAACTTAAAAGGGATTTGGAAACCCAAATAAGAGAAGTGGAGGAAAAATTGGGAAGAGAAGTGAGAACAATGAAAGAAAATTATGAAATGAGAGTCAACAACCTGACTGAAGAAAATAACACCTTAAAAATAGATTAACCCAGATGGCAAAAGAGGCTCAAAAAGGCAATAAGGAGAAGAATGCCTTAAAAAGCTGAATTTGCCAGATGGAAAAAGAATCTCAAAAGCTCGCTGAAGAGAATCATTCCTTCAGAATTAGATTGGAGCAAATGGAAGCTAGTGACTTTACGAGAAATCAAGATATTATTAAACAGATCCAAACAAATGAAAAAATAGAAGGCAATGTGAAATATCTCATTGGAAAAAACATTGACCTAGAAAATAAATCCACGAGAGAGAATTTAAAAATCATTGGACTACTGAAAGCCATGATCAAAAAAAGAACCTAGAAATCATCCTTCAAGAAATTCTCAAGGAAAACTGCCCTGATGTTTTAGAACCAGAGGGCCAAATAGAGGTTGAAAGAATCCAAGTGATAGATGTGGATCACTTCCTGAAAAAGATCCCAAAAAGAAAACTCCTAGGAATATTATAGCCAGATTCTGGAGTTCCCAGATCAAGGAAAAAATATACAAGCAGCCAGGAATAAACAATTTCAATATTGTAGAAACACAATCAGGATAACACAGGATCTAGCAGCTTCTACACTGAGGGGTTGAAGGGCTTGGAATGTGATATTCTGGAGGTCAAAGGAGCTGGGACTAAAACCAAGAATCACCTGCCCAGCAAAACTGAGTATTATGTTTCAGAGGAAAATATGATCATTCAGTGGAAAAGAGGACTTTCAAGCATTCTTGATGAAAAAAACAGAGTTGAATAGAAAATTTGACACTCAGATACAAGAAGCAAGAGAAGAATGAGAAGATAAACAGGGAAAAGAAATCACAAGGAACTTATCAAAGTTGTACTATTTACATTCTTACATGGAAAAATGATAATTATGAAACTTTTCTCAGTATGAGAATAGTTAAATGGAATAGAAATATGTACATATATATAGACATATATATGTCTATATAGGAGGGTATATGGGCATATGAATACATATGTGAGTTGTGTGTATATATGTGTATAGGTATACATAGACAGAGGGCACAGGACCAAGTTAATAGGAAGGGATGATACTTAAAATGTGAAATTAAGAGGTGAGAGAGGAATATAATAAGAGGAGACAGGGTGAGAGAGAATGGGGTAAATTATCTCATACGGAAGAGGCAAGGGAAAACTTTACAATGGAGGGGAAGAACAGGAAGGCAAAAGGGAATGAGTCAACCTTATTTTCATTGAATTTGGCTTAGGGAAGGAATGATATACATACTGAATAGGGTATCTCACCCTACAGGATAGTAGGAGGGAAGGGGATGAGAGGAGGGATAATGGAAGGGAGGGCAGGCTGGGGGGAGGGAAGTTGGAAGCACCCACATTTGAAAAGGGACAGGATCAAAGTAGAGAATAGAACAATTGGGGGGGTGGGATAGGATGGAGGAAAATATAGTCAGTCTTTCACAATATATCCACTATGGAAATGTTTTGCATAGCTATACATGTACAACCCATATTGAATTGCTTATCTTCCCAGTGAGGGTGGGTGATGAGGGAGGAAGGGAAAGAATCTGGAATTCAAATTTTTAAAATCAAATGTTTAAAAATATATTATTATTATTATTATTATTATTATTATTGTTATTATTATTTTACATGTAACTGGGGAATGAGATATATAGGTACCGGGGTATGGAGATCCACCATGCCCTACTGGAAAGTTGGAGGGGGAATGGGGGAAGATATGGAAGAGAGCAGATTGGGAGAGGGGATATTCAATGGGATCACTGTTTTGGGGTGGTGGGTAGGAAAAATGGGGAGAAATTTTGTAACTCAAAATCTTGTGGAAATGAATGATGTAAACTGAAAAATGAAAAAGAGAGAAAATAATATTTAAAAAAAGAAAAAAAGGAACATACCTTCTTCTCAGCAGTACATGGCACATACACAAAAATCAACTATGTACTAGGGCATAAAGACCTCACAATTCAGTGCAGAAAGGCAGAAATATTAAATTCGTCATTCTCAGATCATGGTGCAATAAAAATTATATGAATAAAGGGCCGTGGAAAGATAGACTAAAAACTCATTGGAAACTAAATAATTTAATCCCAAAGAAGGAGTGGGTCAAACATGAAATTACAGAAACAATCAGTAACTTCGTTCAAGAGAATGACAAGAATGAGACAACATACCGAAACTTGTGGGATGCAGCAAAGGCAGTTCTTAGGGGAAGTTTTATATCCCTGAGTGCATATGTGAATAAATTAGAGAAAATGAAGGTCAATGAAGTGGGCATGCAATTGAAAAAGCTAGAAAAAAGAACAAATTGAAAATCCCCAATTAAATACTAAATTAGATATAATGAAAACCAAAGGAGAGATTAATAAAATTGAAATTAAGAAAACTATTGAATTTTTTTTTTGCTTTTTGGAGGGTAATTGGGGTTAAGTGACATGCCAAAGGTCACATGGCTAGTTTTTTGTGTTAAGTGACTGAGGCCTGATTTGAACTCAGGTCCTCCTGACTCCAGGGCCTGTGCTCTATTCACTGTGCCACATAGCCGCCCCAAAACTATTGAATTAATAAATAAAACTAAGAGCTGGTTTTATGGGGAAAAACAATAAAATTAATACGCTTTTAGTCAATATGATAAAAAGAAAGAGATAAAACCAAATTATGCATATCAAAAATGAAAAGGGTGAATCTACCTCCAATGAAGAGGAAATTAAAACAATAATTAGGAATTGTTGTATGCACATAAATTTGACAATCTTAGTAAAATGGATGAATATTTAAAAAAATATAAGTTGCCCAGATTAATTGAAGAGGAACTAAATTACTTAAATAACCCTATCTCAGAAAAAGAAATCGAACAAGCCATCAGTGAATCCTCTAGGAAAAATCTCCAGGGCCAGATGGATTTACTAGTGAATTCTATCAAACATTTAAAGAACAATTGATTCCAATTCTCTACAAACTACTTGGGAAATTTGCTGAAGAAGGAGTCCTACCAAATTCTTTTTACGACACAAATATGGTATTGTTACCTAAATCAGGAAGAGACAAAACAGAGAAAGAAAATTATAGACCAATTTCCCTCATGAATATAGATGCAAAAATTTTAAATAAAATATTAGCAAAAAGACTACAGCAACTTATCTCAAGATTGATACACTTTGATCAGGTAGGATTTATTCCAGGAATGCAAAGATGGTTCAATATTAGGAAAACCATCAGTATAATTGATCATAACAACAATAAAACTAGCAGAAAGAAACCATATGACTATCTCAATAGATGCAGAAAGGGCTTTTGACAAAATACAACATCCATTCCTATTAAAAACACTAGAAAGTATAGGAATAAAGTTTTCCTTAAAATAAGATGTAGCATCTATTTAAAGCCATCAGCAAGTAATATATGTAATGAGGATAAGCTAGAAGCATTCCCAATAAGATCAGGGGTGAAACAAGGATGTCCATTATCACCCCTCTTATTCAATCTAGTACTAGAAATGTTAGCAATAGCAATTAGAGAAGAAAACGAAATTGAAAGAATCAAATTAGGCAAAGAAGAGACTAAGCTATTACTCTTTGAGATGATATGATTATATACTTAGAGAATACTAGAGAATCAACTAAAAAACTACCTGAGACAATAAATAAATTTAGCAAAGTTGCAGGATATAAAATAAACCCACATAAATCCTCAGCATTCCTATATATTTCTAATGAAATCCAACAGCAAGAGATAGAAAGAGAAATCCCATTTAAAATTACTATAGACATTATAAAATATTTGGGAATCTACCTGCCAAAACAAGCCCAGGACCTATATGAACACAACTACAAAACACTTTTCACACAAAGTCAGATCTAATTGGAAAAACATCAATTGCTCATGGCTGGGTTGAGCAAATATAATAAAAATGACAATTTTGCCTAAATTGAATTACATATTTACTGCCATACCAATAAATCTACCAAAAATTGCTTTATAGAGCTAGAAAAAATAGTAACAAAATTCATTTGGAAGAACAAAAGGTCCAGAATATCAGGGGAATTAATGTAAAGAAATGCTAGGGAAGGTGGCCTAGCTATACCATATTTTAATTGGTATTATAAAGCAGCAACCATCAAAACTACTTGGTACTGGCTGAGGAATAGAGTAGTGGATTAATGAAATAGATTGTGTACATGAGACTCAGCAGTCAATGATTATAGTAATCTACTGTTTGATAAATGCAAAAAACCCGGTTTGGGGATAAGAACTATTTGACAAAAATTGCTGGGGAAATTGGAATATAGTATGACAGAAAATGGGCATAGACCATTATCTAACACTGTATACCAAAATCAAGTCTAAATGGGTACATGATCTAGGTATAAAAGCTGATACTGTAAGCAATCTGGGAAAGCAAGGAATAGTTTACCTGTCAGATTTATGGAGAAGGGAAGTGCTCTACTCTCAAAATTAACCAAACAAGAGTTAGAGGGCATTATAAAATGCAGAATGGATAATCTTGATAACATTGAATTGAAAAGTTTCTGTACAAACAAAGCCAATGTAACCAAGATTAAGAGGGAAGTGGGAAATTGGGAAAGAGTTTTTACAACCAGTGTCTCTGATAAAGGCCTCATTTCTAAAATATAGAGAATTGAGTCAAATCTATAAGAATACAAGTCATTCCCCGATTAATAAATGGTCAGAGGATATGAACAGGCAGTTCTCAGAGGAAGAAATTAAAGATATCTATAAGCATATGAAAAAATGCTCTAAATCACTATTGATTAGAAAAACACAAATCAAAACAATTCTGAGGTACTACATCTCACCAGTCAGATTGACTAAGATAACACAACAGGAAAATGACAAATGCTAGAGAGGATGTGGAAAAATTGGAACACTAATACATTGTTGGTTGAGTTGTGAACTGATTCAGCCATTCTAGAGAGCAATCTGGAACTACACCCAAAGGGCTATAAATAATTTCATACCCTTTGACCCAGTAATACCACTTCTAGGATTGTATCCCAAAGAAATCATAGAAGTGGCAGGGAGACTTGTATGTACAAAAATATTTATTGCAGCTTTTTTTGTGGTGGCAAAGACTTGGAAATTAAAGGAATGTCCATCAATTGGGGAATGGCTAAACAAGTTGTGGTATATGAATGTAATGGAATAGTATTTTTCTATAAGAAATGAGGAGCAGATGGACTTAATATTTACCTGGAGAGACTTATACAAACTGATGCGGAGTGAGATGAGCAGAACCAGGAGAAATTTGTACATAATTACAGACACAACATCTGTGTGACGACCAACTTTGATAGATTAGACTCTTCTCAACAATGAAAGGTTATAAGACAACTCCAAAAGACTCAAGATGGAAGGAGATGTCTACATTCAGAGAAAGAACTAGAAAGAACAGAGTTTGAATGCAGACTGAGGCAAACTACCTGCTCTCTTTCTCTTTCTTGTTTGGTTTTGTTTCCTCTTTCCCATTGTTCATTCCACCAGTTATAATTCTTTGCAACCTGACTAATGTCTAATGTGAAAGTATTTGCAGATCCTATATTTGATTGCATTTTGCCATGGCGGCGGGGAGGGGAAGAAAATTTGATACTCAAGGGATTGTGGAACTGAATCTTGTAAACTAAAAGTAAACAAATTAATTAAGACAAAAAATTTTAAAAAATTAAAAAAGAGAGTCTAATCATGTCACTCCCTCACTCAATAAATTCCAATTGCTCCTTACTACCTACAGGAACAGATTTAAACCCTTCTGTTGAGCATCTAAAGCCTCTCACAATCTTGCCCCATTATTATCTTGCCAGCTTTATCATGCATTAATTCCCTTCATACATTTCATGATCCAGTCAAATTGTCTTTACTGTTCCTCAAACAGTAGATTCCATCTCCAGTCTCTCTACCTTTGCATTATCTGTCCCCCGTGTCTGTAATGCACTCCTTCACCTGTGCTTATTAGAATGTCTAGTTTCTTCAATGCCCCTTTCTACATGAAGTCTTCCTTAATCCTTCCAGCTGGTAGTGCTCTACTCTCAAAATTACCTTGTAGCTATTTTCTACATGACTATATGGACATTGTGTTGTTTCTTCCAGTTGGTAGAAACTCCTTGAGGGCAGGGTCTATTTAACTTTTGTCTTTGTATTCTCAGCACCTAGCACAATGCATGACACACAGTATCATCTCTCTCTCTCCCTCCCCCCCCCTTCTCTTCTCTTCTCTCTCTCTCTCTCTCTCTCTCTCTCTCTCTCTCTCTCTCTCTCTCTCTCTCTCTCTCTCTCTCTCTCTCTGTATATATGTATTTATGCACACACACACATATACGTATATGTATACACACATATTGTGTGTGATGAATGAGTTGAAATTTTTTCATGAGAAATGTGTTAGAACAATGATTTTACAAGGCAGCTAGGGGCACAAGGATAGAGCAGTGGTCCTGGAGTTGAGAAGACTTGAGTTCAGATCTCACCTCAGACATTTACTCTTTTTATGACCCTGGGAAAGTCACTTAAGTTCCATTTGCCTCAGTTTCCTTAATTGTAAAATAGAAGTACTAATAGCACCTACCTTGCAGGTGAAATTTTCACCTCACTGTGAAAATCAAATTAAATAATACATGGTATTTTTTAAAGCACTTAGCACAGTGCCTGGAACATAGTAGGCACTCTATCAGATAGTGATTCTATAGCACTTTAAACACATTCCTAACTCTGCAGATCTCCTCTCTACCATCACATTTTCAATCTCCCAGACTCTATGTCCTATCCTTCCTTATGCCATATAAATTTTTTTCATACATGAGGGATCTCCCGAAGCCATACTTACTCTCAGCTGCTGGAACTTACTTTCCCACCTCTTCCTTTTATCGTGATAATTATCAAATCTAATAAAATTGTGATGCAGTAATTAGTAACTATTGCTGTATTACACATGATGTACTTCAACATGACAGTATTGTAAGGTCCAGTAATTATGTTTTATACAATGAATTAGTACCTTACTTTATCCATTCTTTAAATTCAATATTCTGCACAAATTTTACATAAAACAGAACAGAACATAGTTTAAAATGTCTATGCAATTGTTGAATATAGATGTCTTTTGGGAAAAATTTCAGTCTTTGAAGTGAACATGTCAAATACTTTTTTATTAGGTTTGTTTGGACTTACTTTGAAATGCTTTTGAAACCCTCTTTTTCATTGATCATTGTTATTTGTTTGATGTTTCCTCAATATTAACAACCAACTAGTAAGAGAGTACTACAATGCTTACACAGTCTTTATAAGAGTTGTTTTAGAGAAAACACTTTGAAAACTCTAAAGGAACATATACATGTGTTATGATTATAATCAATATATTAATAACAATAATAATCAGAAGATGAAGCAAAAAAGAAGAGAGCTAAGAGATAGAGAAAGAAAATGTTGTTTCAGATGGAATCCTACCTTAATTTCACTCTAAAACCCTAAAATGTTTAATTTTTGAGAGGAGATGGATTCTCAGAATAGAGGCTTCAGAGGGATTCTGTCCTCTGCTGTCAGTTCCATGAGTTATGCCTGACTCCTTTCCCTAGATGTGCTGACACAGAACCAAACTATGTGAAGATGACACCTCCCCCACGAGGCAATATCTTGCACTACTAGTCAGTGTAGTTGAACTTCAGCTCAAAAAGGCATGGGTTTAAGTTCTGCCTGCAACACCTACTAGCTGTGTGACGTTTGTCAAATTGCTTGATTTCTCAGAATCTCAATCTCCTCAGTTGTATGAGAGAGAGAGAGAGAGAGAGAGAGAGAGAGAGAGAGACAGAGAGAGAGAGAGAGAGAGAGAGACAGAGAGAGACAGAGAGAGACAGAGAGAGAGAGAGACAGAGACAGAGACAGAGACAGAGACAGAGACAGAGAGAGACAGAGAGAGAGAGAGAGAGCATATTTCACACTAAGATAACATAGCCAAATGTATTATACACCATAAAGCACCATATAAATATGAGCTATCTTACTATTTTGTCCCATCACACACATTTGCATACTAAGAATAATTCAATAAAAACAACCATCTTCTCTTTCAAGTCATATTCATTGAACATCTACTATATACCAAGCCCTGTGATGAAATAGAAAGGAATTAGAAGTCTTGTTCCCTACGCTGAAGGAACTTGAGTCTTGATGATGACCAAAGTGATATCAGTCAAGGTAATATGATGGCAGTGCAGGCAGACTAAGGAGATGAAGTTTCCCCTTTCTGGTGTTACATCAGGGGCAGCAGCACCTCCTTGCATTATAATTATTTGACTCTCCAAGTCTAAGGTTCAGACAAGCGCCTTTATGCACCTCCCAGAATTCTAACAGAAGCAACCAGAGAAGATATTCAGTGCCTAAGTGAATAGAACAATGGCAGGTGCACAGTGGAAGTGTTGAATAAAGAGAAACAAAAAAAAAAAATGGCTCAGGAAGGATCACTGTCTTTTTGACTGGCTCACTTAGCCTCCCTTTGAGTTTTCCTATAGTTAATTCCCCAACCATTTAATTACAATCTGCCAGGGAAAGGAGCTTAACCTAAGAAGATGAGCAGACATGTGGGTGGATGATAGAGTTTTGACATGTTTCATAACAAGCTCTAATTGTCTGCAGTGTTCAACTGTCATGCCAGAAAATTCTAATTCCCCATCCACTTACTGCTTTCCTGTCTTTCCCTTCAGACAAAAGAATTTGCGTTCCTTATAAGGGAATTCAACTTGTCATCCACCTACAATAATCCCCTAATAGAAAACCCTAGTTCCAATGATAGGTAGGAAATAGCTGAGTAGAGCAAGAATTGTCCAGTCTTCCCTTCTCAGGTTTCAAGCAAATTCTTTTGTTAGTCTTCTGGTATCTCTGCATCATATTCCCACAGGGATTCTCCTCTCTGGCCACAACACAGTCTATAGGGGAGGGTAGCTCTGCAGATATTTAGAGTGGTGAGATTAGCCACAGGCACCTTTGGGAACTGAAACTCTACCCTAAAACCCATCAGACTGTGTGTTCAGCACCAGGGAGAGCTCCCAAACTGTGAAAGGAACAGGATGCTGCCTGTGAGTGGGAGGAAGCAGAAAATCAGAATATCAGAGCTAGGAAAGACCTTAAGAGATTTTTCTAATTCAGATCCCTTCATTTTACAAATCCAGATGGATACCCTCAAAATGACAGCAGCATGCTGTAGTGGATAAAATACTGAAGTTAGAGTTAGGAAGTTCTGGATCTAAATCTCACTTCAGCACCTAGTTGTATAACCATGGGCATTTGCCACAGTTTCCACCTCTATAAACTTAGTGACTTAGACTCAATGATCTCTGGGGTCTCTTTCTGATCCAAATTTATATTCTTATGATACTATCAGTTGCCCAAGGTCACACAGCAAATCATAGGCAGAACTAGAGGGAGTCTACTAAATCATACACTATTTGAGAACAGGAATTGTTTCACTTTTCATTTTTGTATCACACCTCTGTCACTAAAAACATACTTTGAACATAGTAAGCACTTGATAAGTACTTGCTAAATTGTTGACTATGAGATCCAGGCCAATTTTCTGAATGTGCCTCAATATCTTCTTCTAGAGTGTTCATATCCTTTAGTTCCTACCCTTTGAGCATCTCTACATATTTGGTATGAAGTTCCAGGTATGAAGTGGATATGTGAAATGGCCGTTCCATGTACATAGCTTGAGTGTTTGTGTAACAGAGGAGAGGTAGATAGAATCAATATTATTACTGATACTTGGCTCTTGTTAAAAGGGAAGAATCCAACCCCAGGTGTTGGCTCATGCTGACCCAAAATCAGCTTAAAGGGTCCTCAGTCATCCACTTGGAATCAATATAGAGGACTGCCTTTCACCCCAGAGATGTTAGCCTTTTTATCGTTTACTAAAACTTTATTGATCACTGAACCCCAAATGACAACACTTTTGGTTCTTAAGTTAGTTTGGCTCCTTGGGTTTAGGGTTTACATTCCTGAATTCTAATATCCATTCCCCTTACAGGATTTATAAGAGCACTTTCTTAGTATACAATTCTTTTTTCCCTTCTCCCATGAATTTCCACATACTCCAGACTATAAGAAAACATTTTCTAAGGCTTGCTTACAAGCAAACAGAGAATGCATAACTTCAGAAATAATACACTAGAATAAGGTAATGTACATAAACAGAATCTACCCTTCCCATACTAAAAGGTACCTATGGTTTCTAACTCAAATATTAACAAGAATTTCCCAGGCTTAGCAGGATACATGATCCTCTCTAGACTGGATACAGTTGTCTCACTCCTGAAAATGATGGCTTCACTCCAGAACATATTCCAGCTGAATTTAAGCACATGGGTGCTTTTGTCTGAGCTCATCAATACAGATCACCCAGGCTACTGTCACTCCTAGGACTTATCCCACTGCTGAATAACTTCCATTTGCTATTTGGGTCAGTTCACCCTACTTTATATAGCCTCATATTCCTTCTCCCCACTTCCCTGGTCTCACCATATTGATGTTGGACTTTGTATGGATACCGTGTCATTTTAGAACAATTCAGATTAGAACTAATTAGTTCAGGCTATCTATCTT
>WOXC01000537.1:0-52580 GCA_011680675.1 Gymnobelideus leadbeateri
GAATTACTGAGAGGCCAGCCAGGTAGGGTAGTGAAGAACACAGGCCCTGGAGTCAGGAGGACCTGAGCTTAAATTCAGCCTCAGGCACTTGACTCACTTACTAGCTGTGTGACCTTGGGCAAGTCACTTAGCCTCAATGCCTTCCCCCCTCCAAAAAAAAAAAAAAGAATTACTGGGACCACTTAAAGTTGGATCTTCCCAGCTTCAAAGTCAGTTTTCTGTGTACTATGTCATGATGCCTTTCCTCAAAGAATCAAGGTTAAAATACAGTAAATTCCCTAATTGATAAAAGATCAAAGTGTATGAGTTTTCAGAGGAAGAAGTTCAAGTTATCAGTAGCTTATGAAAAAAAATTCAAAATCACTAAAAACTAGAGAAATACATATTAAAATAACTCTGAGTTATTGCCTCATACCTATTAGATTAGTAAAGTTGACAAAAGGGGAAAATAAGACAGGAAAAAAATGAAAATAAAATGGAACTGTGGGAAAACAGGTACATTAATGCAATGTTGGTGATGGAACTGTGAACTGGTCCTGTCATTCTTGAAAGCAATCTGGAACTAGACTCAAAAAGCTATTAAACTGTAATGCCACTACTAGGTGTATGCCCAAAAGGAACTTATATGTATTTTTTAAAAAGCATTCGTGACAGTTCTTTTCATGGTGGCAAAAAAATTAGAAACAAAGGGGATATTTTAGGAAAACCTGGAAAATGGTATTAATTGATACAAAGTGAGGTGAACAGAGCCAGGAGAACAATTTATCCAATACTGTAAAATAAACAACTTTGAAAAATATTGTACAACATAATGGAACATAGTGTAACATACCATCCACTTACAGATAAAGCAGTGATAGACTCAGAGAACAGATTGAAGTATAATTGGGGGTGGGGGGCTGGCTAATGTGAGAAGTGTTTTATATACATATATATATATATACATATATATACATATGTATGTATGTATGTATGTATGTATGTATGTATGTATGTATGTATTGGAGGGGGGAAGGCAAGGCAATTGGGGTTAAGTGACTTGCCCAAGGTCACAAAGCTATGTAAGTCAATTGTCTGAGGCCAGATTTGAACTCAGGTCCTCCCAACTTCAGGGCCAGTGCTGTATTCACTGTGCCACCTAGCTGTCCCAACTATATATATATTTGTAATAGATTTATATATATATTTGTAATAGATTTTTGTTTTTCTTGCTTTTTTAAAAGGTGGAGGAGGTGGGAGGGAGAGAATTTGGATCTGAAAATAAAGTAAAATAGAATTTCAGAAATAATTTTTTTAAATATTCTTCAGTTTTTCTTGTAAAATCAGAAGAGCCAACAGCCTAGGAGCATTCCTAGGAGGGCAGCAAGAGGTATGGTGAAGTTTTAGATCCAACTTCTCTTGAGCTGAAACTTTGATGCCTTAGTAAACAAGAGAACAAATGACCTCCCTGCCACATTAAGAAAGGTCCCAGTTGGGGCGGCTAGATGGTGCAGTGAGCAGAGCATCGGCCCTGAACTCGGAAGGATCTGAGTTCGCATCTGGCCTCAGACACTTAACACACACGAACAAAAAAAAAAACCTAGCCCTGTGACCTTGGGAAAGTTTATTTTAATTGTAGAAAATCTCCAGATAAATTTTAAAGGCTTTGCCCTGAAAGAACATGGAACAGTGTGTAGAAAACTGTGTGAAATTTAAAAAGTTTGAGGGTAAGTAATTTCTGGGTAACTAATAATTGTATTAATAATGCTATTTTATTAATAAAAGAAGTCAGCAGTACTTTCAAATGCCAAAGATCCCTCATGGCAGTGGGCTCATGGTTTATATGCCCCATACAAAACAATACAGCACCAACTCAGAAATTTGTTTTCTTTAACACATATTGTAATGGGGTAGTATTTTTCTCTTTTATTCAATGGTGAGAGAAGTGGGGAGGAAAAAAAAAAACAGATTTAAAAAAAAAAATTAAATAGAGCAAATGAAAAGGAAAGAAAAAAATCTCATTGTCTTTATTATTCACAGAGGATGTAAAGTTATATATACACAGGGCCTAAAGCTGTTTTTATACTATTTTGTTGGTATTAGGGAAAGAAATGGGATGGAAAGGGGGATATAACAGGAAAGAAGTATGGAAGAAGAGGAGGAACTTTTAATAATTGTTTTATTTATTTCATTAAATATTTCCCACTTATATGTTAAAACTTTTTAGCAATCTTTTTTATTACAATTTTAAGATCCAAATTTTCTCCTTCCTTCCTTCCATGAGAAAACAAATAATTTGATATCAATTATAATGTGAAGTCATGTGAAGCATATTTCCGTATAGGCCATGTAGTGAAAGAAAACACAAACAAAATAAAACAATAAATATATATATATATATATGGAGAGAGAGAGAGAGAGAGAGAGAGAGAGAGAGAGAGAGAGAGAGAGAAAAGCATGCTTCAATCTGCATTCAGAGTTTATCAGTTTTCCCTCTGGAGGTGGATAGCATTTTTTATCACAAGTCCTTCAAATTTGTCCTGTGTCATTTTCTTAATCAGAGAAGCTAATTCTTTCACAGTTGATAATCCTTACAATATTGCTGTTACTGCGTACAATGTTTTACTGCTTCTGCTCACTTAACTTTGTATCAGTTCATGTAAGTCTTTCCAGGTTTTTCTGAAACCAACCAACTCTTCATTTCTTATAGCACAGTAGTATTCCATCACAATCATATATCATAACCTGTTCAACCATGGCCTAATTGATGGGAATCCCTTCATTTCTAATTCTTTGCCACCACAAAAAGAGCTACTATACACATTTTTGTACAACTAGGTCCTTTTCCCTTTTCTTTTATCTCTTTGGGATACAGACCTAGTAGTGGTATTACAGTTTTATAGTCCTTTGGGTATGGTTGGACTAGTTTGCAACTCCACCAGCAGTCCATTTGTGTCCTAATTTTTTTACATCTCTTTCAGCATTTGTCATTTTCCTTTTCTGTCATGCGAGTCAATATGATAGGTATGAGGTGATATTTCAGAGTTGCTTTAAATTGCATTCTCTAATCAATAATTATTTAGAATATTTTTCATGTAATAATTGGTTGCTTTGATATTTTCTTCTGAAAATTGTGTATTCATATCTTTTGATTTGTCAATTGGGGAATGGTTGTTGTTTTTTTTTTTTAATTTGACTCAGTTCTTTCTATATGAGAAATAAGGCCTTTATCAGGGAAACTTGTAAATTTTCCCCAGTTTTCTGTTTTCCTTTTAATTTTTGCTGCATTAGTTTTATTTATACAAAAACTTTTTAATTTTGAAAGATGAGCTTATGATTGAGTTGGGGCATCCCTGAAAAAGAGTGTATGGTAGACTCTTTGGTGGACTAATGGGGGTAGAGGTGGAGGAAATAAGTATCTCATCAATCCCACTCTGAATAGACAAAAAACAATTGAAAAATACATATAGCTACATAAAGAGTTCGGTATAGAAATACAATGAATTAAAATGCATTAGTTCAATAGGAAAATAGACAGGGACATGGAGGGGGAGAGGATCTTTAAGAGAAAGGAGAGAATAATCACAAGCAAATATTTATAAGTTGGAGTGGCAAATTACAAACAAAATAAACTTTACTAGTGCATATCATCAAAGTCAATATTTAAAGAAGAAAAAGAACAATGATCAGTCTCTGGACTGGGTGAAGACAGAAGAGGCAGAAGAGAGGATGAAAACACTTCAGTTATATATTAGTAGTATTGATTCCATTCCCTTTCTTCACACTCTCTTCCCATATTCTTTTTATCTGCAATGGTGGAATTGTGATCCAAAAAGGAGGAAAATTATGAAAGGATATGATAGCTAAAAAAAAAATAAATCACAACCACAAATGTGAATATGATTAATTAAACCATAAAAGAAAGAGGGCCAGAAGAATGGATTGAAAAGTAAAGTACAATATGTCATTAACAAGAAACACACTTGAAAAAAAGAGATCCATACTGATTTAAAATGAGGGACTGAAGGCGAGGCTAGGTGGCACAGTGAATAGAGCACTGGCTCTGGAGTCAGGAGGACCTGAGTTCAAATCTAGCCTCAGACACTTAACATAAAAACTAGCCATGTGACTTTGGGCAAGTCACTTAACCCCAATTGCCCTCCAAAAAAGCAAAAAACTAAACAAAAAAATAAAATGAGGTATTGGAGCAGAATATATTATTTCTTAATGAACCCCTACAAAAAAAGAATAGCAATCATAATTTCTGGCAAAACAACAATAATTTAGACATGCTCTAAAGTGATCAGCAGGAAAACTATATTATGTTTAGTGACATTGTAGATAATGAACAACAAAATATATAGCACTTTGCTTTACATATATTATTTAAACTGATGCTCACAACAATCCTGTATGCTAGGTGCTATTATTTTCCCCATTTGTCTATACCAAATAGGATAGCATCTAAGTACTTAAGAAAGTACTTTCATTCTAAGCACTAAAGGAAAAGCTAACTGAAAGAAATAGAGAAATAGACAACAAAATTTTATCAGAGAACTCAATATAATCTTTTGAGACCTAGGGAAATCTAGCAATAAGGTAAACAAGAAAGGACTTGAGGATCTAAATAGAATTTTAGAAAAGGTAGATAACAATGGGAAATGAAAGGAGCATACATATTTCTCAGCTTTGCTTGGTACTTTCACAAAGAGTGACCATGTACTAGGGCTTAAAAAAATCCACACAAACAAATCCAGCAAAGCAAGACTATTAAACACATCCTTTACTGATCACAATGCAATATAATCAATAAAGGGAATTTGAAGACAGAATTCAAATTTAAATGGAGACTAAACAGCATAATCTTAAGAATTTGTGACTCAAGGAACAAATTATAGAAACAACAAGTAATTTTATCAGAGAAAATAACAATGAGACAACATATAAGGACTTTGGGTATACAGTCAAATCAGTCATTTGAGGAAGAATTAAATCTCTAAAAACTTTCAACAACAAAAGAAAGAAAGGATTAATTAATTGAGCATACAACTTAAAAAAAAACCCAAGAAATTAAATATCAAATACGATAAACATGTTTTCAGTTCCATTGACCAATATCCCAAAAATGATATAAGATGGAATGTATACTATAAACAAAGATTAAATTCCTCAATTAAAAAAAAAAGTATTTGACACAGGTTGTTCCCTGCCAACTAGGCTACCATTGGGAGAAAGAAAACCAAACTTTTATTGGGGCAGTAAAAAAGCATCAAAAGATTGACTGAATCCCCCTATTCAAAACCTCATAGCCTGATGTGAAATAATAATTAATCATTGCTAGTTACTACTTTATAATTTTTGTTAACTACAAAATGAATGTTTCAGTCCCTGCTCCCTTAGGAATCACATTTCTTGACTTAATGACATATAGTTTATAGAAAACTTTTCTCACAATTCTGTGACTGTAGTTCTTTCAAAGATTGTTACCCAAGAATAATATGAATGCCTTACATGCAGGAAAATTTTTGTTTCATTTTGTCTTTGAATCTCTAGCAACTAGAACTGTGCCTAGATTAATCTGCTTAATAAATGCTGGAATGAATGAATGAATCCCTATTTTGATATGAAGAAACTGAGGTTCACAAAGGTGACTTGCCAATTCACAAGCACTGAATATATCAGTCTGGTGATCTTCTGATTCCAAGTCTTCTGATTCCAAGTCCAATGTTCTTCCTACTGTATATATTGGCCTCCTCTCTTAAAAATATTCAACTGTGTGCCATATCCATTGATTTTGATGAGTTTCTAGGATAGGGCCACTTTATTGGAATTCAGAACTATGTCCACATAAAGATCTTTTGAAATCTGAGTGATCTTACCCTTAAATGGCAAGCAAACAAAAATCCCAAGAACTCTCCCTCATTCAAACAAGAAGCATGATGCCATCCAAAGAAAGTAAGGCATAGAATTAGGAGAAACCTGAGTTCAAATCCCAGCTCTATTACTCACTAGTTGTGTGACTCTAGGCAAGTCAATTAATTTCATTGAACCTCAGTTTCTTCAAAAGTAATGTGGAAGGGATGGCTAGGTGGTGTAGTAAATAGAGCACTGGCCCTGGAGTCAGGGGACCTGAGCTCAAATCCAGCCTCAGACACTTTATATTTACTAGCCATGTGACCTTGGGCAAGTCACAATTGCCTCTCCAAAACAAACAAACAAAAAAGGAAGTAATATGGAAATAATAATGCCCTCCTAGAGCTACTGCAAGGTAAGCACTTTATATAGCTGAAAGTGTTTAATAAAGTTGGATTGTTTCTTCATCTATCTGGATTCATTGCAAAGACAATCCCTCAAAAGATAGTAACAACACACAGACACAACCACATATACACACACACACACACACACACACACACACACACACACACACACATCTATCCTGAATTCTGTTAGACATGCCCATCCATGATGCTACCAAAACCTTTTCTTTTAGTCCTTTATTTGATCACCCTCAATCCCCACCCTTTGATGAGCACATTCTTGTAATACTTCTTTAAACTCTCTAAGTCAGTGTTTCTATTTTCATCACTTGGCCATAAGAAACTCCTTGTGGTTGTAGAGTGAAACTTCAGAAATTCCAGCTGTATTGTCTGACTTCAAAAGTTAACAGTCATCTCTCAGGAAGTAGGCTGGAATAGCACACCGTGTTGCTAAACCCCATGCACATTGAGACTGCCAGGCTTTGTACTGCCCCACTTTGCATGTTGTACCCTGTGGGAGTATCCTGGATCCTGGATCTCTCTTTTCATTCCTTCCTTTTGTGACTAACCTCCTTTTCACAGTACTGTATATCCCCCTTCCCCCTTCCTGTAAAAGCTTAGCCTAAGAGGTAGTCTCTTTTAGTTTAGATTTTTTAAAGACTTTTTCAGCTCCCTTTTTGAAGATAGTACAGTTAGATAACACAGTAGCAACCTGAAACATTTCCAGGAGAAGAAACACACTAAACACAAGGGCAACCTTGACTTTGGAAACAGTATACCAGTGAAACCACGAGTCAGAGTTTCACTTGCTATTAATTACTCAGGAAAGATTCTTATAAATAAACAAAATAAATGAAGCTCTGTGGTACTTCCTTCCTTTTAACTGGTTCAAGATCATGCTGATGAGGGATACCTGTCATTTTTCTAAGCTTGCAAAACAATGCCAAGCATTTTTGGTATCTCCATTAGGCTAAATAAAAAACTCAAGGCAAAAATGAGATTCATTATATAGACAAAACTACCAGACCTGAGCATGTTTTTTATCCATTGTAACAGATGCAGCTCACTATGAGCTTGACTTGGTAACCCATGACCATCACTCAGATGTTAGAAGCCTCCCTGTAGTCACCAGTTGGTTATCTTGGGGGGAAGGCAAGGCAATTTGGGTTAAGTGACTTACCTAGGGTCACACAGATAGTTAAGTGTCAAGCATCTGAGGTCGGATTTGAACTCAGGCTCTCCTGACTTCAGGGCTAATGCTCTATCCACTGTACCACCTATCTAACTCTTGATTATCTTTTAATACTTGGTTGGCATCTCAGGTATTTAAGGGAGGTAGGAGAGAAGCACCAATCTAAGTCAATTCAACAAACATTGTTAAGCATATTTATTGTGTGTAAGGCACTCTGGAGGCACTATGGATACAAAGACAACAATGGGTATAGTGTTGGACTTGAAGGCAGAATAATGAGTTTGAATTTTGTCTCAGACAATTACTAATTCTATGATCTCAAATGAGTCTCAACTTCTGAACCTCTATTTCCTTATCTACAAAACTGGAAGAAAAGAATATTTGTAACATTAACTCACAGGGTTCTTGTGAGGACTGATTATATATACATACTATACACATACACATAATGTGTGTGTGTGTGTATAAAATATATGTGTGTGTGTGTGTGTATGCAAATATTGATGAACAGATGAACAGGCACAGTAGGTAGTTTGCCAGGCCTGGATTCAGGAAGACCTGAATTCAAATAAGGCCTCAATCATTTACTAGCTGTGTGACCCTGAGTAAGTCACTTAACCCAGTTTGCCTCTGTTTCTTCTTCTGTAAAATGAACTTGAGAAGGAAATGGCAAACCATTCCACTATCTTTCCCAAGGAAATCTGAAATGGGGTCACAAAGAGTCAAACACGACTGAGATGACTGAACAACAACAAAAAAACATAATATATACATATTATATGTTAACATATATTAACATATTAACATAATAACATTACACATGTTATCTACATATATAGAAATACATATACAGAGGTATTAAGCAGGTATATATTTCAATTTTTATATGTATATCTATAGTCTGTTTCTATCTTTATGTACATATATACATATAATATTCTTGTTAGGTCTTCACAAAAACCCCATGAGTTGATGCTACAATTATTATTCCCCCAATTTATTGTTTATTATGTATCAGTCACAATACTAAGGAGTGGGGATACAAATGCAGGCAAAAAAAAAAGACAATCTCAGCCTTAAAAAACCTATAAAAAACATATATTCTAACCAGAAGTCATTTACAAAAGGGATCTGAAGGGGGTGGGGAATGGAGATGAAAGACCATGCTAAAATCTAGAAAGTCAGAATCATAGCTGGGAGAGGAATGAAGGGTGACTGACTTGGGCCTCTCTCCACAATGTAGAGAATTTGACTGTGAGAGAAACTCACCAGTAAGAAAAGAGAACTGGAATGGTGGATGAATGTTGCAGGAGGAAGAAGCCCTAAGTGCAAAAGGGGATTGCAGGTCCCAGGTAAGACTACAATAGAAGCTTATATACAATATGTGTGTAAATGCACTCATGCATACACAATATGCATAAGCATATATGTATATGTGTGTACATGTATGTAGATATATAAATATGTATATATAGAATCTAATATAAGCATATATAGATCTATAAATATGTATGCATGTGATATAACTATATGTATATGCTCATATTCATACATGAGGTGTATATATAGATGTGGATGTGTATATGTAAATGCACATGCACACACTCACATATAAAGCATTTTATAAACCCTTAAGCCCAATAAAAATGTCAGATTTTCTAAAAAAGACAGAAATACAACAATCTTTGCTCTCAAATAGCATATTTCTACCTCTGAGAAATAGCCTGATCAAGAGCATAAGGTGAAACAAAAGCCGTATTTATAAAGTGTAGTTTGGATGTCTTTCTGCAGGTTCCCTCTAGTCTCAGCTAATTCTAGTCCTTGAGGTGGAGCAATAGTCCTCTCAGCTAGAATGTCGATGTGCACGTTGGCATGGGATGCAGAGAAGCACGTTCTAACCCCGAGTTCCTCCCCACCCCACACCCTCACACATACCAACAAGTTTTAAGGAGCTGGAGAATGAGTACAGGTGTACAGGGCTTAAGAGGAGTGGAAAAATACCTTTGACTTTGTGTTTGTGACCTTGGCCACAGAGCATAGCTTTTGAAAAAGAAGAAAGACTAAAAGCCCAAACCAGCTTGCTTCTTTCATTTTTCTTCACTTCTGTCCATTTGAGGTGAAAGACCCTTTCAGCTGGGGGTGGGTAGACCCCTGCAGGGTGGTATAACCTTGATTTCAGAGAATTTATAATCTGAACATTAGGACTTAGGGAGAAGTAGCTATAATTTGTTTCTATCCACTTTGGGTATGTGAATATATAGAAAACGGATTTTCAATTTCATACTAGGGAGGAAAAAAAAAACCAATAAAAATATTTTCCCCTTTCCCCAGAGAAAACAGATATTTTTGTAATGCACTTAATCAGATAACCCCAGCTCTTAAAGTTATCTCTGTGTGTATGTGTACGATTTATAGTGGGGGCAGGGAGGGGAGGAGGCATAGGAGAGAGTGACAGTCAATGAAAATTCCCTATTGCCACTGCCCAGATTCCAGGATTTAGAAAATTCGTTCAATAGGGATATTTGAAAAGAAAATCAGAGTCACTACTCATAGCCAGTACAGTCTTCAGAGGGAAACAATGGGAGGAATAAACTTATCTGAGGAGTCTGTCACTTATTCACCTAGACTTCTACCAGCCAGCAGTGTTGATTTATTAGTTTTATCCTTAGGGCAAGGGGGCAGAAGCCACCTAGAACGAGTTTTTCTTTGCTTTGAAGATTTTATCAAATTTTAGTAAATCAAATTATTTATATCATTTAGTTCAAACTTCCAACCAGAATAAAGTCTGGTCCTTTGGACAGAGGTTCAAACCTCTGTACTCTCTTTTAGTTCAGTATACTACAAGACATTTACTAACCTTCTTTTGAAGTACTCCATTTGCAAATAAGGAAACACAGATCAAAAGAATTTATAATTTTATATCCATAGTGAGCAGCCTTTAAAGTAGTTTAAATTGGGGCGGCTAGGTGGCGCAGTGAGTAGAGCGGTGGCCCTGGAGTCAGTAGGACCTGAGTTCAGATCCGGCCTCAGACACTTAACGCGCACACAAACAAACAAACAAAAAAAACCTAGCCGTGTGACCTTGGGCAAGTTACTTAACCCCAATTTCCCTCCAAAAAAAAAAAAAGCAAAAAAAAAAGTAGTTTAAATTATGAACAGTCTTAAAGAAGAGAGGAACTCTGGAATAAATCTCTGCCATCTTGGCAGAAGAGGAAATAGGAAAATAGATTAAAGCATGTCACCAACTTTCTTAGATTTCCTGAGGAGAAACATCTGAGCAAGCTTCTCTTCAGGGTCCTGGAAGGTGTAAGCAGTGACTAATGGATCCAACCTGCCTTCAACACTCAGTCTCTCTTCTCTTGATTCAATTTCCATTTTCCCTCTTTACTCCCACTCATATAACTCCATTTAAATCAGATAGCCAGATTCTTTTTGTCTCTTCCTTAAACATGAAGTCAACCAGTCCTAACCCTTTTCTCTTGTTCTACAGGCTTGCCTGACTCAGAGGTCAAGATAGTTTCAGCTTATGCTATGACAAGAACAAAGAACACTGTTCATCTGGACTAGATTTCCCAAAAGCTCACACTACTACTCTCTAAAAACCTGCCTTCAAAAGCCTGCTACTATGAATAACAAATAAGAACATCCTAGGACAATTTGATCTCATAAGTACTGCTGAGACTCAGTGATATAGAAAATAATCATTTGTGGTATGGCTCTGGAAAGGTATTTTTTAATTCCAAAGAAGTAGGAATGTTGAAAGGAAAGGGAGAAGAATAATAGCATTATATTAAGAAGATATGCAATGCCTTCTTAGAGCTCATTCCCCCAACTCACTCTACCATTGGCAATTTGGGTCTTCAGAGGGGTAGCTGCTATTATAGGTTTATAGGAGTAATCTTTTGGGTAGCTATCCTCATAAACAAAGCCATGAGCCCCCACTGGTGTGCTTCTCCTTCATCAGCCCATAGATTCAGTTAGTTCTTTAGTATAGGTATTTACTAGGTTGTAGACAGAGGATTGAATCCAGGGTCAGGAAGGTTTGAGTTCAAATCCAACTTTAGACACTTACTAGCTGTGTGACCTGGGCAAGTCAATTAATCCTGCTCACCTCAGTTCCCTCATTTTTAAAATGATCTGGAAAAAGAAATGGCAAATCACTCCAGTATCTTTGCCATGAAGACTTTAACAAGGGTCACAGAGAGTAAGGATGAGGGTAAGCTTCTTCCCTTTGTTTCCTAGAGGCCCCAATCTGATGTTTGCTAACTCCAGGTAGCCCATGGCGTTTGCCTTTCCTTTGATATGATGAAATTCTTCTTCTGTTCTGTACCCCCTATGTTACTCTATGTTGCTTTATGGTGTGTAGCTTTAGTTCAGCCATTTTCACATTCCATGCTTCTTTGAGAATCTAATGTAAATCAGTGGCTAAAAACAAAGGTGTGAATGTAGTCTATGCCCTGTAGGCACGTTCATTTTCTTACTGGCTTCATATGCAATTAACATATGCCTGTTTAAAAGCTCAGAAAGGTTCTCTATTTTCAGTCTGACTGCTTTCCCCTTTGCTTTCTTCTTCTTTTATTTGCACTTTGTTTGGACGGGGGAAGGTAGGGCAATTGGGGTTAAGTGACTTGCTCAAGGTGACTAGTTTTTTGTGTTAAGTGTCTGAGGCCAGATTTGAACTCAGGCCCTCCTGACTCCAGGGCTCCACCTAACCTCCCCACCACTTTACATTCAATATCTCTGCCTTTTGTCATCTATAGACCATCAGCTTTTGCTGAAGTTTTTTTGGGGGAAGCCTCCTTATATTCATGTGAGGAAATCTAGGAATCAGAAAGGGAAAACCTCATTAAGAACATCTAGATCAATGGAGGTAAAAATAAGGAGAGATTGTCTTTAGAATATACTACAGATCACCTAGACAGAAAAAAAAGTAATAGTTGACAAGTTTGGGAAAAGTCACAAGTTTAGTATACTAGGAAGCATGATTTAGTAGTTAAGAATATCAGTAATATGATCTTCTGATAAAATTCTCTTTATACTCAAATCAGAGCAACTAATAATTCCTTAATGTTTTAATAATTTCATTCTCCAAAAGGTGGAAAAACCACAAGAAGACATTTTATATTATTAGTCAGTCAATAAAAATATATTAAGTGTCTATGTTCCAAACTGTGATAAACACTGGAAAGAGCAGAAAGAAAGTCCCTGTTCTCAAGTACCTCACAATCTGTTGGAGGAGACAATAAGAAAATACATACAAACAAGCTATCTACAAAATAAATAGGAAATAATGAGAAAGGAGACCTAGAATTAAGAGAGGTTGGGAAAGGCTTTTAGTTAAAGCTTAAAAAGAAAAAAAAAGCCAGGGAAACCACTAGGTAGAGATGAGGAGGGAGAGCATTTCAGGCATGGGGAAGAACCAGAGAAAAGGTCTGGAACCAAGAGATTCTTGTTTATGGAGTATCAATTAGGCCAAATATATATAGACAAGGAGTATATATATATATATATATATATATATATATATATATATATATATATATATATGTGTGTGTGTGTGTGTGTGTGTGTGTATGTGTGTACATACATACATATGTACATACATACACACATACTCAAATAAAGACACATATATAGCAAGAGACTATGTTATGAAAGGCTTTGAATGTGATCCTGGAGGTAATAGGGAGTCACTGAAGTTTATTGAACAGGGAGATGACATGATCAGGCTGGAGCTTCAGGAAAATCACTTGCGTGGCTGAATGGAGGGTGAATTGGAAAGGACAAAGACTTGAGAGAGGCAGGCTATAGCAATATTCCAGGCATGAGGTGATGATGGTATAGTAGTCAGCGATAATGCCAAAGGAGAGAAGGAAAAATATTTGAGAAATATTGCAAAGAAGAAATTAACAAGCCTGGGAACTAGATTGATGGGTTGTGAGAGATTAGTGAGAGACAGTGAAAAGCCTATGATGACACCTAGGTTTTGAGCTTGAGGGAATGGGAATATGGTTGCTTTCTATAGTAATAGCAAAGGTGCAGGGTGGAGGAGTGGTTAGGGGGAAAGATAAGGAGTCCCACATTGAACTTGTTGAATTTAAACTGTCTACTGGACACCCAGCTTGAGATTTCTGAAAGGCAGCAGGTGATGGAGGATTGAAGGTCAATGAAGAGGTTGAGGCAGGATATGTAGAGTTAAGAATCATGAAAAAAGAGATGATAACTAAATGAGATGATCAGGTAACATAGTATGGAGAAAAGAACAGGAAACAGAACACTGTGGGACACCTGTGGGATGTAGGTGTGACCTTGATGAGGATATGGGAAAGGGCACTGAGAAGGAGCAGTCAGAAAAGTAGGAGAACCAGGAGAGGAGAGTCCTGAAACCTAGAGAGAAGAGAATATCAAGAAGGAGACAGTGATCAACAGTGTCAAAGGCTGCAGAGAGCTCAAGGGGAATGATAATTGAGAAAAGGTCATAGGATTGGGTTAAAAGGAGAGTAAGAGAACTAGAGGCATCTATTGTAGTTGACCTTTTCTAGGAATGTATCCACAAATGGCATTCTGGGTCGGATTTTCATTGACAAGAAAAAATTGGTTGTTGGTGGAGATGGAGGGCAGTTGGTATGAATGATGTAAACTGTTCAGAGAAACTGACCAATCCATATCAAATTTGTGATAGAAAATGAAAGAGAAGCTCAAGTTGTTTTACAATGCACCCTAGATTCTTGGAGAGAAAATTTCAAAGGGTTCAAAGAGAAGACAAAATGAATCCAATGGACTGAAGTTCTATGGAGAAAGTTGACCCAAGAGGATAGGAAACGCTGAAGAATTAAATTCTGAACATCTAAAGAGAAAAAAATTTGGTCAGGAGAGAAAAAATGGGTGTTGTCCAAAAACATGCATATGGATGCATAGGAAACTATGCATATATGTACGAATATATAAAACTATATATATGATACATATAAACATACATACACACAAATGTGTATACGTGTATAAAATATATTTTAAAATAAAATTTATTCATTATACTATATATGCAAATTATACTAAATATATAATATTTGGCATATAATATTATCTATATTAATTAATTTATTAATTTTATATATTATATATTTAATATATGATGGATGATATTTCTGTATAGAAACTGATATATAAATATATACAGGAAATGAAAGCAAGGGCAGACAATGGAAAATGGATAAAAAGTGAAAAACAATACAATAGCCATAGTTTCAGGGGTGCTAAAACTCAGGATGGGCTGAGACTGGCCTTGGGATACTAAAGATTCCAAAAATAGTTTTTAAAGTTATATTGGGGAAAAGAGGTGGATCAACAAAGGAATCCAACTGTTATATGGGGAAAGCGGGACATTGGTAATAGGTGATGGAAAGAATGAATGCAGAGTTGCTGCACTTTTATTTCACATTTTTTTCTGCCAAAAATGGTCTTTGAACAGGAAAGGAGAAAACAAAACAAAATGTCTAATAGTTAATATCCAAGATGAGTAAGGAGAGAAAGAGAGAGAGAGAGAGACAGAGACAGAGATACAGAAAGAGAGAGAGAGAGAGAGAGAGAGAGAGAGAGAGAGAGAGAGAGAGAGAAAGAGAGAGAGAGAGACAGAGAGAGAGACAGAGAGAGAGAGAGACAGAGACAGACAGAGAGAGACAGAGACAGAGAGAGAGAGAGCACCTAGCCGCCATTGTGGAGTCCGAGTCACTTAACCCATGTAAATAACATCCTACAGTGCTAAAAGTGCTAGCAGATGTGATCCCTGAATCACTGTTAGTGATCTTTAAAGGGAGACAGAGAATGAGATAGATAATGAAGGATTGGAAAAAGGCAAGTGTAACAAAAAGGAAGTGAATGCAATCTACTAGCTATAAACCATTAAATTTGACTTCAATTCCTGGCAAAATTCTATAACATGTTATTAAAAGATAGTAAACATCTAGACAAGGACGTGGTGAACACGAAGAGCCAGCATTGCTTCAAGAACAAGTCATGCTAGACTAACCTCATTTTCTTTTTTGGCAGGTTTAAAAGGCTGGTAAAACAGAGGAATGTTACAAATGTAATTTACTTAGATTTTAATGACATTTTAAAAAGTATTTCATGCTATTCTTTTGGAAAAGATGGAAAAAATGCAGGCTAAATGACAGGTCAATTGTGGTGATTTGGAACTGGTAGAATGACCAAATTCAACAAGTAATTATTAATGTTTTGATGTCACCTTGGAAGGAGGCCTTCAGTAAAATGATCCAGGCATCTATGTTTGTCCCTATGCCATATGAATTTTTTTTTATTAATGATTGGAATGAAGGCATAGACAACCTGTTATCACCAAGTAGGGTGGAATGATGAATAGAGAACTGAAATCAGAGTCAGGAAGACATAAGTTCCAATCCTATCTCAGATAGTATGAACTGTGTGATGTGGTAAAGTCATTTTATTTCTATGGGCCTTCTGCAAAATACAAGTATTTGACTCAGTGGCCTTTACGGTTCTTTCAAATGAGATATTTGTAAAGTGCTTAATACAGTGGCACACAGTAGGTACTTAATAAGTGCTTATTCACTTTTCTTATTTCCCTTCCAGTTCTCAAACTACCATTCTTTGAAATTTGTCAATGATATGACATTTAATTAGGATCAATGTAAAATCTTATAAAGTAGTTGAATGAATCCATGACACAATAAGGTAGATTTTCTGAAAAAAATATTTGGGGGTTTATTAGACTACAAGCAGTAATCTGATATTCATTAATGTGATATGGCATCTAAAAGAAATAATCAAATCTTCTATTGTAGTGAGGAGAAACACAACTTCCACCTCAGGAGTGTTGTTTCCAGTTCTGGATGGATAATAGTTTAGGAAGAGCATGGGTAAGTTGGGCAATGTCCAGACAAGGGCAACTAGAATGGTAAAGGGTTTGAGTTCAATATGACTGGACTCTAGCATGATGGAGAGAAAACTCAAGGAGAAAAGGATAATTGCTTTCAAATATTTGAAGTGTTTTTTATTTGCAAGGGGTAACCCCCAAAAGTCACATTAGCAATAAGGGGTGGTAGTTGAAAAGAGGAAAAAGTAGATTTGATGTTAGATAAAATCTTTGTAACAATTAATTTTATCCAAAAATAGAATAAGTAACCTTGTGGGGTAGTAGATACTATCTCATTGGAATCTTCAAGCAAGGTCTGGGAGATCACTTGTTGGGTTTATTGTAGGGGTGAATGTTATTAGGACATGGACATGGGTTGAATTAGGTGGCATTTGGAACTTTTTCCCTTTCTGAATTTCCACGCCTATTTTCACTTATGAGATGATATCCCAATAATTTGAAATGCTACACCCAGTGAACAAGTTTACTCACTTCCAAACAATCACATAATTTTCATTCAATTTATTTTCATAATACTTTAATTTAAAATCAGGGTCACACCCCCTGCCTCTTCCTCATCAGTTCACTGAGGAATGGCTAATTAAAAAGAACAAAATCTACAGAGCAATTACCATTCAAAAGAAAATCCAATTCAAAAAACATACAGTGCCTTTCTTGCTTACATGAGTCATCATAGAAATAATTTTAGTAATTCCAGTGAATGGACTAGTTGTTCTCTCATGCACTTTCTATATCTCCCACATATTTTGTGAAAACAGAGCTTCCAAATCTCCACTGCTCCCAAAGAAGATCACTTAGTCATTTTTAAGAAGAGGTCCTATGCACAAGTATCAATATAATTGTGACATATTGGAGTCCCTGTTTCCTGCTGCTAAGTCTGCATCAGAGAAAGCGACATTGGTTTAAAAATACTTAGTTGTTAAGTTCTTCATTCCTCAAGACTGATTTCTGAGAACGTGGAGTAAACATTGAGATTTCATACTTTGATTTGCATTTTGTGCCACTTTGTACTAGAACTGGAGACCCTAGTCCTCTTATTTTGTTATGAACATATTTAGATGGTGTTTTAGAGTTTGCAAGATATGTTCTTCCCAATCACTCTGCATGCTAGTCAATGCCAATATTATTAGCCTTATTACAAAATAAGGAAACCAAGGTACTGAGAATTATGATTTGCTCATGATTATACAGCTAGTATTTTTAGCAAGATTCTACCCTGAGTATAGTCCTTTATCCACTTTATCACATTATCTCCCATTCCATCTGCCTAGCAGAGCTTTGATGGGTTTGCTAAGTGCCTACATCTTGAATGTAAGCCTGGGCAATGGAAAATTTGATTTCTCCTCCATCATACTTGCTGAGGCACCCATAGAACTAGAGCTCGTTAAGGTCTCAGTGTGAAAGACGAAAATTTATTAAATCAATTACAGGTACAGATGAAACAACAAAACACTTTCTAACTGCAAGATTGCTTGGCATTGATACAAGTATCTTTGAGTTTCACTTGGATTTTTACCCAATTAGCAATTAGCAGTGACTGATGGCCCCAGAGAAAGCTCTCTATTCACACTGTTGTCATTTCTCAGAGGAAATTAGAAATAAGACAATTGACAGAGTAGAATTAGGAGAAGAAAAAAAACTCAACTCTTTTATTTGTATATGAAATACACTTGCAAAATTCTTGAAGAATGTGAATTTTTTTTGGTCTTTTAAAAGGAAAGAAGTATCTTACCTTTTCTAATTTTGGGTAGGTATGAAGGTAACATTTCCCCATATTTAAAATCTTACACTTTCTCGTAGACTTTATTCTCTACTATTAAAAAAAATAATTTTAGAAGGAAAATTAGCCCTGCATCAACCTAGCACCCAGGCCTACCACCTCCAGTCTCTTCCCTCCATGGTCTTTTCAGATCATCCCAAGTCAGTCCATATCCAGGTCATCTGCCTCTGACTTCTGTGTTCCTGAGCCTTCTGCAGTTCTCCAGAGGCCAGTCTCCAGGCCAGATCCAACTCTCACTGGCACTTCTTGACACACTTTTCCCTATACCTGCCTGCTATAAGGCTCCCCAGGACATAGCATCAATCTACCATGACTTTGGAACTCAAGGGAGAGTTGATCTAATTACCTGCCTACCTAATCAGATTGCTCCCCAACCATTAGTATTCTGTCTGAACTCATTCCTCAATGGTTAGTGTACTTCTATCCCCTCATCCTTTATCCATCCCAGTGATTCTGAACTCCTGGTTATTGATATTTTTCCACACCCAGTTGCCTTCTTCTTTACTCACTTCTCCCTAAACTCTAATTCTCAAAGTCTCACTCCAAATATACCCACCTCTCCCCTGGACTCTCTGGATACCTGCTCTATAATTTAAAAAATATATATATATATATATATATATGTTTCACCTTAATCCTTTACTCTTCTCACTCCTGGCTCTCTTTGACTTCCATCTTCTGGCTCTCATTGACTTCCTCCTGATGACCCTGATTTCCTGGGCACACTTTCTAGTAATGTGTGAATTTTCATACCTCCCTGACCCACTGGTCCTAGTGGGGAATTGGCATATTCCTTGATCACCATTTCAACTTCCACATTCTCCCTCTATCAGTAACAGTCTCTCATCTCTCCTTTGAGGTTCAAAATATTCAACTTTATCATTCAGTCTAGATCCTGGTGACTAGACATTGTCTCTCTATCCTCAGGTCATTCTCTTACTCAGTAATCTCAGTGCAGGACCAAGAGCCTTTTACTCTATTCCAACTCTTGTCTTCTTACCAGGGAAATACAATATACATATTGAAACCCTCAAGTACCCTAACTTTCTATTTCTCATTCTTCTTAATTCCTATTGCCTGCTGCTCCACTTCATTCCAGTTACAGAGTTGTCTATAGCTTTGATCTTGCGAACACTGACAAATGCTGGACTTCCTTGTTAAATTCTCTGATCTAATCACAGTTATTATTCCATCTAACCTTCTGCCTTACAGCTCCTAACCCTATTCTTTATCTTCACTTTTGCTTCTAATGCCTCCACTTCTTAGCTTTTCCCCCAGGTCATCACCCTTTCACTGTTTACACTTTCCTTGTAGATGTTTCCATTCCTTGGTAAACCAATTTGACTCTATTCTATCCTCTTTCCTCAAGTCCCTTGCCCCTTGTCCTATATTGCCTATCATATCTTGCAAACCACAGTGTTGGGTTGTTCCCTCCACATGCTGCTTTTCCTCCTACTCCCATGCTGCCCAATGGAGATGGAGAAATAACAAAATAATGCTGACTGGATCTACTACAAATTTATGTTATACAATCTCACCTCCCTCTCCCAGCAGAGAGGTGATACGTTTACACCCACTTGGTTTACTGTCCCACTTACCATAGTGGCTGTTTCAAACACTTTCATCTTTCCTCAAGCCTTCTATGGCACACCTCTTCCCATTCTCTCAGTTGAGGATATTGCCTCATATTTCATTGAAAAAAAAAATCTAGACTATTCACTGAGAGCTCCCTCTCCTCCCGTCCTTTTCACCTCACATTGCTCAGATATCTTCCCCTACTAACTCCTTCTTCACCCTTGTCTCACATGAAGAATTGAACCTTCTTCTTAAAAGGTGAACACATACATGTACCTTTGATCCCATAATTTTCCCCACTATCTTTATTCTCTTTCATCTTTAATTTCTATCTATTGCCTCCTTTCCTGCTGCCTACAAATATGCCAATGTCTCCGTCATCTTAAAAAAAAACAAAAACAAAAAACAAAATGAAAATAAAAACAAAAACCTCACCTGATACTAAGATCCTGGCTAAGTTCTGTCATTTACTTCTCCTTTTCTTCCTGGCTAAATAGCTTGAGAAAATGACCTATATTCATTGCCTACACTTCCTTTCCTCTCTATTGTAAACCTGCAATCTGGCTTCAAGTATCATCATTCAACTGAAAGCACTCTCTCCAAAGTTATCAATGGTCTCTTAACTGCTAAATTTAATTAATTTTTCCCAATCCTCATCCTTCTTGACCTCTCTTGTAATCTGACACTATTGATTGTACCCTTCTTCTTCTTCTTCTTCTTCTTCTTCTTCTAGATACTCTCTTCTCTCTTGATTTTTATGATGCTGCTCCTCCCTGGTTCTTCTCATAGTTTCATTTATTGGTTCTTCATCCATGTCACACCCACCAAACACGGTTGTACCCCACAGCTCCGCCCTGTGTCCTCTTTCTGCTCTATGTCCTTGCCTTGTGATTTCATCAGCTTTCATGGGTTCAATTGTCTCTATGTAGATGATACTTAGCCTTAACCTTTCTCCCAAGCTGTGGTCACCAGCCTCCTTTGAATATGTTGTGCTAGATGTCCTATAACCATTTCAAACTCAACATGTCCAAAGCAGATATGATTTTCTCTCCCACCACCACCCCTGGGTTTCCCTTTTCCTAACTCCTTTATTATTCTCTAGTAATATTATCACTCTTTATTACTCTATTACTCTACCATTCTGAGTCATCTAGACTCACAACCTTACTCTCTTGAACTCACTTTACATATGCTGTTGTCAAGTCTTATCATTTCTGTCTTCACAACATTTCGTGTAAATATCCCTTTCTCTATACTCACTAAGCTACTGTCCTGGTCCAAGCTCTGATCCCACTCCATGCCTGAACTATTGAAATATCCTTTTAGATGGCCCCTCTGATAACAAGGCTCTCTTCATTTCAATCCATCTTCCACTCAGTTGCCCAAGGTGATTTTTTTTAAAGTATAGATTACGTCATATTACCTACCCCTGCTAAATAAACTCCAGTTGCTTCCTATTATCTTCAGAATCAAATACAAAATGCTCTGATTTTTAAAACCCTTCATAATCTGGCCCATTCCTAAGACCCTTCTAGTCGTCTTAAACTTTGTTTACTTCCATGTACTCTATGATGCAGGGACATTGGGCCTCTTATTCTTCCTTCTACATGACACTCTATCTCCTGCTCCATGTCTTTTCACGTCCTTCAAGTATATAATACTCTCCTTCCTCACCTCTGCCTCCTGGTTTCTCTGGATTCTTTTAAGACTCATCTGATATTCCACCTTCTGCATAAGACTTTTCCCACCCTCTATTACTGAAGTCTTTCCTCAGAGATCATCTCCATTTACACTGCTTATACAAACAGAAATTTGCATATTGTTTCCCCATTTGAGAGTGAATCTCTAGAAAGTAGAGATGGGTTTTGTGGTGGTTGCTCTTGTTTGTTGTTTATATTTCTTTGTGTCCTTAGGGATTAGCAAGTGTCTGGCACAAAGTCCACAACAAATGCTCATTGACTGACAATAGGATTATCTGAAGTCCTTTGAATTCCCCCTCCCTGCCCCATGCCCCCAATTTGGAGAGTTCCTCCTCTGAACCAGTTTTAATTTTCTCCCATTCTAGGTCACAACAGAATGAAGGTCAACTGCATCTTGTCAAATGGAAGGCCTAGGTTTTATGCAAAAATTCAGGTGTTGGAATTAAGCCATAATTAAAGTTGATAATTAGGTTAATTATCTCACAGGTGGTGAAAAATGTACCCATTTTTGGTTAGCAATACTAAAGTGCCTTATATGAGATTATACTTCAGATCAGAAATATTAACTCAAATCTTTGTTCAATCATCAAAACCTTGCAGATGGCAGGATTGGAGAATAAGGGATGTTTGTCTTCAGTGCGCCTAGTCTCATTTTTCTATACCCAGCCACTCTGCTCATAGAAATAGCCCTAAAAGGGATGGAGACCATTTAGCCCACCCTCATTATTTTACATTTGAAGAAAATGAATATTCATTAGAAGATCTACTTCTGAGGGGATTTAGCCTTCTTGATATTTTTACAGGATCTCTTATTCTTCCTTATTGCATACTTCTAATTTAGGAACATACTTGATTTAGCTTGGCAGCTTAGTTTAGCTGCTCACTTTCAAAGCACCCCTCCCCTTTAGAGGTACTCTGTTTCACTCCACCCTCTGTCCTATTATCATATGCTCATAAAAATATCTAATATACATCACTTACACCTTAAATGTCAATATAGATTTTATATGCCGCCAAGTTCTTTTTGTTTTGTTTTTCATTTTAAGCTTTATTTCTAATCCTATTGGGAAAGATTTTGTTCCAGTCAAAGGAAAGTCAGATATGGGAAGGAGGGTGAATTTTCTTGCTCCTATGATAGCATACGACTACTCAAGATGGGTGGAAACCTCTTCTGGGTGGGCATGAATTATTATTATTTTTTTTAAAGCAATTGGGGTTAAGTAACTTGCTCAAGATTATGTGGCTAGTCATTATTTATGCGTGGGTGCTCATTTTCTGAGGCCGGATCTGATCTCGGGTCATCCAAACCCCGAGGCCGGCGCTCTTACTCACTGCGCCACCTAGCCGCCCCTTTAGGGCAATTGGGGTTAAGTAACTTGCCCAAGGTTACACGGCTAGGTTTTTGTTTGTATGGATTAAGTGTCGGAGGCCGCTCCGAACTCAGGTCCTTCTGATTCCAGGGCCGGCGCTCTATTCACTGCGCCACCTAGCCGCCCCTATGTGGGCATGAATTATATCAGTGAAGTCAAAAATTTTTTTTAACCCTATGTGACATTCCTCTTAGCCCTTTTTCATAAGTCTAGAATAAAGTTCTCTGAGAAAGAAAATCCTGAAGAAAGGGCAATAAAAAGGCCATAAATGTAACTTCTGAATTTATTCCTTCAAAGTGCCTAAAGTGTGGCAGCATGGCAGAGTAGAAAGTTAGAGCAAGAACTTGGAAGTCCTGGGTTCAAGTCCCAGCTTGAAGTCCCAGCTTGATTCATACTGGTTGTGTGACCCTGGGCAAGTTACTCTTGCTATTTGTTATGGGAATGGGAATCCAAGATCTCCTAGGCCCCTAGGCCTCTTGACAGGCTTAATTGACTCTGAGAACCTTCCTTGATTTGAAAATATACTCTGCCCCGTAATAGGCTGAATGTGGTCACATGGAGCCTGTGGTAGGAGGCTTGTTTTTCAGGAATGCCCACACCTTGTTGCTTTGTGATTGGGCATTGGGTCAAGAAGGTTGTGACATTCTCTGATCCAGGAGAAGGCTATATATACCCTGATGTGAGGCTTTGCTTTGGGGCTCACTTTGGGAAGAGTTGTGTGATTTGACCAGATGGGACTCTGGGCAGCTGTCGAGCTCCCCAGCTTTGAAAACCCAGATGTTGGTGCTTCCATCTCTGGTAACTGACTAGGTATGGGTGTAATGGTCAGACAGCTGGAAGCCTGTCTGCTGGTCTGTTTCTCTGTCTGCTTGTAACTTCTGTTTGTAACCTCTGTATTCTCTGAAGTTCTGGGTGCTGACCTTTCCCCACTGAACTAGATAAATGACATATGTTTGATTAAAGCAAGATTGTTAGCCCATTTTGAGTTGCTTTCCTTTAGAAAAGCAGATCTAAGAACCTGTGGTGGCAGCCACCCTGGGTATTCTAGGGTGCTTGCTGCTCCACCTTCTAGGTAATACTTTAAAACTCTAAATTGCAAGGTCACAACCTGCATTAACAGAAGGAGTTCTGGAATTCCATATACCAATGAAACCACAGTCCACTCCATATTCCTATTTATTTTTTTCCAGAAAAAAAAAAGATAGAAATGTGATGGAATTCTGAAAGAGGAGAGGAAGGGCAGAAAGAAAGAAGGAAAGAAAGAAAGAAAGAAAGAAAGAAAGAAAGAAAGAAAGAAAGAAAGAAAGAAAGAAAGAAAGAAAGAAAGGAAGAAAGAAAGGGAGAAAGAAAGAAAGGGAGAGAAAGGAAGAAAGGAAAGAAGGAAGATAGAAAGGAAGGAAGGCTAAGAATGTAAATACACTTGAAACAACTTTAGATAAATTCATATATAGTAAATCTGTAAGCTACTAATATAATTATGGTTCTTGTTACCATTTTGAGTTTGACAGCAGAAAGTCAACCCACTCTCCCACAATCGGCCCCTTGGTGTCACTGGCAAAGACAAACTACTGAGAGATATAACAATACTTCTGCTCTTTTGTTTTCTTCCCTGAGGGAAGGAAGGAAAAAAGAGAAAGTCCTTTATTATCTAGCCATGAGGGAAACTATGCTGTTGACACTGCAGATTCACAATTAAGAGCTAGGCTCTTAATGCCTGTTGGAAAGCACATTATGTAAAACTGATACTGAGGAGAATTACAGGAGTGCCCATTACACACTCGACCAATCTCCAGACTGCACTGCCAACAAGGAAAGCATGAAATGGTGATTGCACTGTAGACTGAGACAATATTGGGTGATTAAACAAAGAGGCTTTTATCATTTTTTAATTTTGATTTGAATGGGTGCCATTTTTTTTCCCCTCACTGAACTCTTCAAGTCAACTGCAGCAATCAGGATCTCTAAAGGGGTCCTCTCTATTTCTTGTGCTTCCTTCAATGAGCAGCTAATGATAAAAATGGCTCTATTACGAGATACCTTTATCCCTTTTTCATCAGATTTCTTCTAGTTGTCATGCCCAAGAAAGCTTTTCTAGATGGCCCAATGCCACTATAGCAAATGTCTAAAAATGATAAAGGTCTCAGTTCCAGTGTATCCCATACCTTAATGAGATATAAATTCCAGTTTCTTGAAACTACCTGAAAAATGATACTAATATTTAAGAGTAAAAGGTCACCATATAACCAAGTGGCACAACAGCTATAGCCCTGAACCAGAGGTCAGAAAGACCTGCATTCAAATCCATCCTCAGATATTTAGTAGCTTGGCAAGTCACCAGACCTCTACCTGCCTCATTTTCCTCAGTTAGGGTTGTTGTGAGGATCACATGAGATAATATTTGTAAAGTTCTTTGGGAGCTTAAAGCACTATATAAATACTATTATTATTATTGCATAATGAAATTGATTTCCCTTGAGTTAATCCCTGCTTGCCATTTTGTGCCAATTAGTACATGTACACATTTGAAGATTGGTTTTCTGTTCAGTTTTGGCAGAGTGTAATAAACGTATAGATAAGTGAGACAAGTCATGTGCTCATCGATTTGTCCCATCAAGCTATGTGATATTGGACAGATCATTTTGGATACCTTCTCTTTGCATTAGGTTATTAGGCCTATTAAATGATAATATTTTACTACTCCCCTATTATGGTACTGTAAAAATCATCTTTGTAAAAACAGTTTGAGAACTCTGGACACAATATGCAACTCAACATAGAAAGAAATAATTATTATTTAGCATTTATAAAAATCAGGTAAAGTCTCATAGAGATTTTTCAATAAAGCAATACTTTTCAGAATCAGTATTTGAGACATGATTAATGGATTTAAAAAAAAAATTAATGAAGAGCTGTACTGCTGTGACTAGAACATTGCCCTGAGTTGGATGTTTCCTATAAGACTAAATAAGAACTATTAGTGGGGAAAAATAGATAAATCATATTTTGTTATTCACCGATTGAATGATGACTGACATCTATGTCCAATATCAGATTATCAGCTCCTTGGGGGCAGTGACTGCTTTGTAAGAGTACTGGACGGGAATCCAAGACATCTAGACTTTAGTTTTGGTTCTGCTACTAACTAGTCATTTGACCTTGGGCAAATATCTTCAACTTTCTAGGGCTCAGTTTCCTCATCTGTAAAATATGGTCATTGGACTGGATGGTTTTCTCTTTCCAATGCCTAGCTGAGTGTACTACACAGAGATAACACTCAGCCAATGCTCTTGTTTCAATGATGATATTCAGACATTCAACTGGAATGATAACAGTATGAAAGTTTTTGTTTTTGAGGCTTGAAACATAAGGTTTTGGTCACACTGTATATTACAAATTCACTCTACAGAGACTAATCTTATGTTCTATGTATTACCCGTTACTAGTATTGAGTAAATGTTACAAAGTAATTACAACTTTTATAATTTTTTGATTCTATGGATTTATCTACCCCAGAAATAGAAGAGTGTATAATGAATGTCCAAGTGAGAAATACACCAGAGCACAGTTAAAAGCTACACATTCATATGGTATGGCACGCACCACTGATTTACCTGAATTATCTAGCATGGATTGGAGTCTCATGCTATACCACTTTATGGTAATTCTTAGTAGTTAATTGTCTTCAGAATAATTATCTTTCATCACCCATTAGGAGTTCTCCCACAAAATTGTGTCAGCTAAGAATGTGGTTCAACTTGCTTAGTTAATAGTTAGAGTTCCAAAACATGACTCTGCTGACCTTTCCATAGATGGTTTTTCTTCTGTCTTCACAGATACCTATCTAATCTTTTCCTTTGCTTGGGAAATCAAATCCAAACTAATTGTCCTCCTCAAAACTCTGAAAACTCTTTCAAAGCCACAGGTAAAATGCAGAAGACTAACTTGCTGGAGAGGAAGGCAAAGTCTTATGGAGAATATTATTTTCTTGGGAGCAGAGGACTATGGGATTTGTGGTATTCTTTTCCATTTCTGGGCTCTGCTGTCCATCTAGGCCCCACCACTCTTGCCCCTTCCTCTTCTTCTTCTCCTGACTCATACTCCTCATCCACTGCATGAAACTGTGGCTTTGGCATTAAAGGTGGCCTTACTCTGCTCATGTGGTCTCCTCGGGCAGCCCTTCTTTGACCACCCAAGTTTAAAGATCTCCCCCCTCTCCGCAACCTCTCCATTGGAATCATCTCTGGCTGCTGTCGTCTTTCTTGAAGTGACCCTGTTCGAGCATGCGGTTTAAATGTAACAGGGAAGGCTGAATCACTGTTGTCATCATCTAAAGAACAAAAACAAACAAGCAAAAATTGAAAGGAGTAAGGACAAAGAGCAAGGTGTTCTTCTCAGAAGGTCAACAGGTCCTGATATTCCTGGTTATGACATTTACATTAGTCAAGTTACTTGTGGTTTTCATCTCCCACAACTTTCTCTTCAGCATAATTATCTTCATTTTCAGTTCTCAAAGGGAAAAATCTAATACATTTGTGATTTTTAAAATAAATACCCCCAAATTTCCCATCTATTTTCTACCAACCTACTCTCTCCTATATTGGTACATTTCTCTTACAGAAATTCTTATTTCCCTGAATTAGTAGATGAGTGACTGTTTTAATTACCTGATTAATGCTTATAAAGTACTTTGTTTCTAAAAAACAATACAAACACTAGTGACATCATAGTGTTAGGAAATGATTTACAATTCATCAAAAAGCATAATTGAAACCCAGAAAATCAAATGTGATTGTTAACAGAAAACTTAGTATTCTGATATTCTGATTCATTTTTTAAAGCTTTCAGTTGTTTTTCAGTCATGTCCAAGACCCCATTTGGGATTTTCTTGGCAAAGTATTGGAATGGTTTGCCATTTCCCTCTCTAGCTCATTTTATAGATGAGGAAATTGAGACAAACAGGATTAAGTGACTTGTCCAGGGTCCCACAGCTAGGAAGCATCTAAGTCCAGATTTGAACTTAGGAAGATGAGTCTTCCTGACTCCAGGTCCAACACTCTATCCACTATGCTACATAGCTATAAATAATTTTAAGCTCAATTCTGTGAATTTCACCACCCTTAACTTGTAAAGACAGATAGGTGTTGCAGTGGATAGAACAATGAACCTTGATACACAAAGACCTGAGTTTAAATCTAGCCTCAGAGACTTAATAGCTGTGTGACTCCAGGAAAGTCACTTAACCTCTTTGCCCCTCACACTTGATGATAGCGGCTACCTACCAGCATTTTATAAAGATAAAACAAAATGACATATGTAAAGTGCTTTGCAACTCTTGTTTTTGCGTTGATGCAGTAGTTAGCCTGTTTGCAAACAAAAGGAGGAGATAATAACTAAGAAGTTATTGAAGAATTTGGTATAAATCTTTCTATTGAAAAATGTCATTGACATGTTTTCAGCATCCAGTTAGGTGATGAGTGGGAATCGGGTACCTCATTAGGAAATGAAGTGGGTTACATTGCCCAGGTCCCATTCTTCTCATATTGTACTTACATTTGATATAGCCTGCTTCTCTATTTGCCAATTCAGGTTTATTTTAAAGGAAGTAGAATTTAAGTATCCTTTTAATAGCCTCCTTTTAATATTAATCTTCTGTTGGTGTTTTATGTTTCCAAGACATGGAATGCAATACTTTCCAATGAATTGAGAATGAGTATTATACAGAGCACATATGGAAAGGTGTATGGTGGGTGAAAGCAAGCTGTCCCTTGTGAGACAAAGGAAGAATTTAGAAAAAGAGCATGTTTAAAAGATGTCATCAGGAATGTGTGATAGAAAATGATGAATGATTGTTATGTGCCAAGGGCAAGGGATAACAAAGAAGAGCTATCTTCCATCAAATGGAAGATGAAAGGAATGAAAGATTTCCATGATGATGATGATGATGATGAGTGCACTCCCTGTGCTAAACTTGTGGGAGGACATGGACCAGAGGTCATCATGGATAAGATATGGTCTGTTTCATCAGAGGGAGTATTCAAGTCAGTGACATTATGGGTCCACTTGAGCACTATCATAAATGGTAACATTCATATATCCTGAAGGTGCTACCTGAAGAAACAATTTCTAATCCAAAAATTCTTCAGAGGACTTTGGATCATTTGAGCTTTCTATACCGGCATGATATTTTACCAGATAGAAATAAGTACATGCTTCTCAAAGATTTAATACAAAACTATGTTGAAATGCTTTAAAATTCAGTTTCCCATATTCTTTGAAATCTTAGAATTAAAAAAATAAATAAATAGAAAAGAAACCAGGTCACAAAAAGCCTATCTATGAAGACTGCCAAACAATTTTATCTTCAACTGTCTCTAAGAATTTGAAAAAAAATAACTTCCTATCAACTTTAGGTTGGGGTGTGTGTATTTTTTTTTTGTTAGAAGAGTACCTATTAAAATTTGTAAATTTTAAGAGATTAAAAAAATTAAAAAAAAAAACAATCACTAAAATATTGTGGTAGGAAGCCCATGGATTATTTTCATAAAAGTAAAACGACTTTTAAAAATTTCAGTGGTTTGAAATAGACAAAATTCCAGAGACCCCTAAGATGGGTCTTTTTTATTCTTTGGAGGAAGAAAAGCAAGCAGAAAAATTACCTGTAAAAACACCAGTCCCTGTTTCTCTGTTTGCTGAATGAGGGTTGCTATAAGGGAAGGAGAGGTATCGAATATTCTTGATGCCACTCTATATGGAACAAGAGAAAATGAAATAATAGGTTAATTGGTAGAGATGGAGCTTCAGAAAGTAAATGAAATTGGATAACACACTCACATTATAATGGTTCCAATTTAATCCTCTGACTTTTAGCCATTTTAAATAGTTTAACTTGTATATTTATTGAGCACCTATTTCATATAAGGCATCATGATAGTTGCTGAAGGAGATTCAAATATGAATGAAGGAAACAACCACTTATTTTGTGTTAGGCACTTGCTAAGCACTTAACAAATATTACCTCATTCAACCTTCACAACCATCCTGATAGATGCTATTATTATCCCCATTTTACTATTGGGTAAACTGAGGCAAAGAGATTAAGTGACTTGTCTAGGGCCACACAGCTAGTCTGTTTCTGAGGCCAGATTTGAGCTCAGATTTTCCTGATTCCAGGCTCATAGTCTAGACCTGGGTTCAAATCCTCCCCCCTCCTATTTGCTACCTGTGTGGCATTGGACAAGGAACTGACCACTTAGGACCCTAATTTCCTATCTTTAAAATGAGAAGCTTGGCCTAGCTAGCATCTGTGAATCCTTCCAGATATAAATAGGTGACTCATGGGTGCTCAGAAGAGGGAGAGATCACACCTTGCTGGGAAGTCAAAGAAGGTTTCATGGAAACAGTAAAATTGTAGATGTGCCTTGAAAGATGGATGGGATTTAAATGTTATTCCAGATGAAGGGGGCAAAATGGCCAAAATCATGGAAGCAGAAAAAAAAGAGGGCATACTTGAAGAGCATCAAATAGTTGAGTCTGGATGGAGTTTCATATATGTATAGGACAATAGTGAGAGATAGAGCAGAAAAAAAAAGTATTTAGAGATGTATCACAGCCTTAAGTGCCAGTCAGCAGTCTGTCTTTAAATTAACAAGCAGTGGGGAACCATTGATGTGGAACCAGAACCATTCCTTGGAATCATGGAAATGATTGATGAAAGTTGTGCTTTGTTTAAGAAAGGTAAAAGTAAAAGAGATAAAAACGACATACTTTTTTTTCTTTCTAACTGTATTTAAGTTCCAATGTTTAAATTGATGATATATTTTTGTTTCTTTTCCCTATTCTGTATTTGTGTTCTGGTGTTTGAGTCTAAAATAAAATTTTGAAGAAAAAAAAAGGTAAATTGCTTGAGTGTTTAATGGTACCCATTTCTAGTTTACCTGGTCATTCTAGCTTATGATGAACGTTCAAAAACTGTCTACTTAAAATGCCAAGAGCTCTGGAACCAAACTCAAAGCTCTCTGGAGCCCTTCTAGATATTTGGTAGTAGAACAGGGTCCACACCAGATCATAATTCTACTCTATGGTACAAGAATAGGAGCTATGTCAGATCAGACCTTGACCTTCTCTGGGAGAGAGACACTAAGGAAATTGGCTTGGGTAGAATTTTGTATGGAGAATTTAGATTAACTATGAGAGAACTGATAAGAAAGACGTAGCAGCTCATGTATAAAACTAATCCATTTTAACTTGGGGTGAGTGCAAGCCTTTAAGACTCATTCCCTCATGTTGTATCTACCATGTAGAAGGAGCCAAAGGCAATCTCCTAATTCCAAGGCGTGATAATTATAGCAAAACCAGTTTTTGTCTAATTAGTTAATACATATTCCTAATAGGGCCTAATCTTCTGTTTTATAGATGACTCGCACCCAGTTTCATGTTAAGGGCTTAAATCATTAATAATTTTAGTGGGTATTAAATGCAGTAAATGAAAAAAAAATCAACACAATAATTCATATAGTCTTCAAGTAGAAAAATTTGCCTGTGCCTATCCTAAGGAGTCACTGGTATGAACCTAGTCCAGTGGGTTGGTAGGACTTCAATAGGTCTTTTGGAAAACTGAATCAATTCCAGAATGCAATAGACCTCCCAGAAGAATCCTGACTTGGAATGTGTTGGTTATTGGTACCTCAGTTCTAACATATAGTGGAAAGATCACATCACACACAAAATTCTTTGGCAAATGCAACATTTGGTCTGGGTAGACGTGCTCCTGATGCCTAGAGGAAGGGAGAGGAGACTGCTATAATATTCAACACCCTAGTTTTGATTTTTTTTTAGAAGTTCCAGAGCAGGGGTGGCTAGGTGGCACAGTGAGTAAGAGCACCAGCCCTGGAGTCGGGAGGACCCAGGTTTGGTTCCGGCCTCAGAAAATTAGCACCCACACATAAAAAAATAACTAGCCATGTAACCTTGAGCAAGTTACTTAACCCCAATTGCTTTAAAAAAGAAGAAGAAGAAGGAGAAGGAGAAGAAGGAGAAGGAGAAGAAGAAGAAGAAGAAGAAGAAGAAGAAGAAGAAGAAGAAGAAGAAGAAGAAGAAGAAGAAGAAGAAGAAGAAGAAGAAGAAGAAGAAGAAGTTCTAGACCAGGGGCAGCTAAGTAGTGCAGTGAATACAGTATAGACCCTAGAGTCAGGAGGACCTGAGTTCAAATCTGGCCTCTGACACTTAACACTTACTAGCCCAATGACCTTGGGCAAGTCACTTAACCTCAATTGCCCTGTCTTCCCCCCTCCAAAAAGCAAAAAAAAAAAAGTTCCAGACCAAAAAAATAAAATAAAATTAATGATTTATATGAAGGTAAAAGTTAATTTCAAGGGTCTTAAGTTTTATAATTTAAAGAAAAGGGTTTATAATGATAGGTGCTCAGTAAATATAAGCAAAAAAAATGAATGAATATATGAATACATTTTTCTGCTCCAAGTAACTGAATGACTACTTGTACCGGCTTTCCCCAAGGCAGGCTGTTGCCTTTCCTTAGACTTTCCCTGAAGGTATGTTGGCGACGAATTAGAATTTCCTTTGCTTGTTTCTCACTTGTTTCTGTTCTCAGGTTATACTTATTGTAGGACAGGGTCTGAAATGAGAATGGAATTATAGACACATGCTCACTTTGTAAACATTTTCAGTGTAGCTTTCAACTATAGGAAAATCATGAATTTGACCAAGTTCATTTCTCTTGACTCTCCTTTTCCCCTTTTCAATAAACTCACCCAGATGTCTGGTGCATGTTTTGCCTCCTGGCTACCTAAGATCTCATCTAAATGTACTTTCCTTAAATAAAGACCCATATACTTGAGATCTTTTCTTCCCCCTTCAAACTAACCTACCATATGTTTGAGTTCCTCAGAGATTTTCTGCTGACTATATAACTAATCTGATAAACAGCTTGGTATTGATGTGATCTTAGGTGACAGCAACTTAATGCACTATTATTCCCAGCATAACTTCATTGCGTTGCATTTTAACAGATGCTATCAAAGCCTCAACCTAAAAGAAAACTCATTTAGTCCTTTTCAATTGTGTCTGACTCTTTGTGACCTCATTTGGGGTTTTCTTGGCAGAGATACTGGAGTGTTTTTCCATTTCCAGCTCATTTTACAGATGAGAAAATTGAAGCAAACAGTGTTAAGTGACCTACCCAGAGTCACACAGCTAGTAATTGTCTGATGCCTGATTTGAACTCAGGAAGACAAATCTTCCTGACTCCAGGCCAGATTCTCTGCACCATCTAGCTACCCTAAAAGAAAATTACTGTTTGGAATTTCTGGTTCTAGGGTCTGCTAGGGAGAGATAATTGGGTGAGGGTAGTGAAGGGCAGAAATGCCTTTCAGTTTTCCTCTGATCTATCTCATACAACCTTGGATATTTCTCACTTCCTGTACTGATATACAGGAAATCTATTTCTTCCTGCTTTCTGGTCTTATAAATATATAGTGCACACTCAAAGTTTTGGACTTGATGTTATATGATGTTATAGAGACATCAGGCATTTTAACTAAACAAAATATCTACATTTCAGTCATGTAGAATGAATATTTTTATCACTGTCTTTGAAAGTATAACATAATGCATCTACAACACCAAGGTCATATTGGCCCATAATCCAAGAGAAACATTTGGGATATGTATCATCTACCACAGTCTAAGGGTCCAGCATATGGAGCCACAAGGACAAGACTTTTTTTTTAATTTATTTTTTACTGACTTTCTCTTCCTCCTATTCCAGCCTTTTGGAGCTGAAAAATTCATCTGAAGACATTACTATGAAAATTCGAGGAGTGACCCGACTATTAAAAATCATACCAGTGACTGAACAAGTCAACCACTGATTCACATCTAAAGGCTTCACTAATGTTGGAGGCCAGTGGCTCCACCTGGAGGACAAGATACTTCATATAAGTATAGTACTGTTCAAATCTGCCATGTTGTTTAGATCTGTGGGGCATCACTGCAATCTGATCTCTCCTGAGACCCAGAAGGACTTCCCCTATTCCTCACAGAAACAAAAGCAAAATGAGAGAGAGATAATAATGCCTTCTCACCCTCCAGAGACTAGTTGTGTTCCAGTCCATCCCTTGCAATTCCCCAACACATTGAAAACACAGAATAGGACAGGCTAAGGAAGAATCTACCCCAAATCCCTAGACAGAGCAAGTCTGATTGTAGCTTCTTTGGTTCAGTAAACTTTGGGGGGAGAGTTCAATTGCAGGAAGGATCAATAGAACTAACTCACAGTTGAATGGCCCCCAGGGATTTAATGAGAACCCTGAGCTCACCTCAGACTTGCATGGTGTGACTCTGAAGTCTTAAACTAAACCAGCCACTCCCAAAGGAAGAACTCCTTGGATTCTTGGAATTTCTTTTTCCTTGGAGATAACATGAGTTTAGCTAAGCTGGCCATCCTAGCTGTGACTTTTATCCTTTGGTTTGGCTCAAAAGTGAACCACCCTCCACATATGGAAAGAAATCAAGTGATATTACTATGACTATAACTACAATAATTACTATAAGCATTTATATGGTGCTATAAGATTTTAAAAATGCTTTACAAATATTTTCTCATTTTATTCTCCACAAAATTAGCAGATTGTTATCTGATCAGAGAGTACTTAACTACCCATTTGGGATTAGCTATGAAATTATTTTTCTATTACACTTGGCTCAGTCTACCTACTATTAGTTACTTTATGTAAACAATACTAACAGCAGTAGTACCTGACACATTGGACTGGGCCTCTGATTTCCAGCCCTTAGCACCATGCCTACCAGATAGAAGACATTTACTTCATTGATTAATGACTGATTTCATTGGTGCAGGGAACTTTCGATGAGGAATTTTTTTCTGTTAATGCTGGTCAGCACTTCCTCTTCAACTTATAGCCTTAAAAAGTTTCTTGGAGAGAATATTATGACTTAGGGGAGAATGTAGCTGAGGGAGGATTTGGACCTGGATCTTCCTGACGTTAAGGCCAGCTCTTCAGTTCCTAGGCCATGCTGACTCTCACATAGTAGGCACTAATAGAATTTACTGACTGATTTATTAATTACAGACATAAAGACTGGAGCTGTGATTTCATTGGTAAAAGGAATTCGCTGGAGAAGCAATTCACTCTGCCAATACTGGTTGGCCCTTTCTCTGCACCCTATAGCCTTAAAAGCACTGAAAACTTAAGTGACTTGTTCAGGATCAGATAACCAGATTGTGTGAGAAGGCCTAGAACCAAGACCTTCCTGGTTCTGAGGTTATCTCTCTACCCTTATGGCTATAAAATAGTAAAAAAACAAACAAAACAAACCACTACCACTTATTCTTTCAGTAGGTACAGACTCCTTCACAGGCATATACCCCCTTAATCAGCTATTTTTGTGAAGCATTATTACTCTTCATTTAAGCATTTATCCTGATAAAATTGGAAAAAGAATAGGCATAGGAAACTGAAGAACAGAATTCTAGGCCCAGCTCAGCCACTCAAGAGTTGTGAGATCTTGGTCAAGTCATTTAAATTCTTTTGGCTTCAGTTTCTTCATCTGTGAAACAAGAGGGTTAGACCATAGCATCTCTCAGATTCTGTCCAGAATTAGGAATTTAGGCCAAATAGCCAAGTGGTAAAAACTGAATCAGCCTGAGTCAATCCCAAAGAAGACAAAGAGAATCAGCGATGAGAAAAGTCAGAAATTTTCTAAGCTATACTTAGGCTAACCAAAAGAACAATTTTTTACTCTTTCACATATTTATTTATTTATTCATTCATTCATTTATTTATTTATTTTGTGGGTCCATGGATATAAGCATGAGGAAGGCCTGATAGTTCCATACAGAAGGAATGGAGCTCTCAAGCTAGGGTAGCCTGACCCCTAGAGTAAGATATTGGATCTGCATTTTCTTTTATGTTGTAGAGTTCATCTCCCTGGCAAAACAAACCAAAACAACAAAACCCCCACAACAACAACAACAAAAAGACCCACCACAAATTTCTAGCTCTGGGCACTGCCCTTTCCTCTGTTCATATCACTTTCTTACCTAAGGGGAATGAAATGAGTTAGCTGAGTTTAGATGAAGAGGAAATAAGCCAACCAAATGCAATGATTCAATTGACAAGCCTGAAGCCTTGTCCCAAGAGCCTAGAAGGACTGGTACACACCCTTTGTCGAACTTGGTACATGTTGTGTGTCAGAATGTCCCGCATGGATTCCACATCCTCAGGGGAAAGCCTTTTGGTTCCTTGAATTCTTTGTGCCCTGTATGTATCAGGGGAGGAAAGGCAGGCATTATTCTGCTAAGTAAAAACAACAGCTGGAAAAATGGTTCACCGCTTTACCAAGATTGGTATCTCCAAAAAAGTCATGTAGGAAAAACCACTGCAATACCCTGGATTTATACAGTATTAGAACAATGTTGGCATTCTCCCAAGCTTAAAGCTGAACACTTAAGAAGGAGACATATTTAATTCAATTCAGTTTATCTTGATGGCTTGAGGGAATAATATAGTAACTCCTGAGTTACCTCCTCTCATGCTAATAAGATATGTCTAATGCTACTACACACAGGAAAGATGATCTGGAACAAAACAAATGAAATGAAAACTAGTAATGAAAAAGCTAACGTGTCTAGTACAACTTAACTGAATCACAATTTATGTCAGTAAAAATAACAACAAAACAGTTAACCAGGAGTTTTAGCAAAGCTGTTACTCTAACATGCACTTCTTATCCAAAATGGAATTATATCTATCTTAAGTAGGACCTGACTGTTATCTGAAATGCAATGCATGCACTGAGAGAATCTGACTTAAAGTGCATGAATAGGAAAGGTTTATGTTGCTTTCTTTGCTTCTTTTCATTTATACCCCAAACTTATAATAGAAAATTAATGTATGTTTCTAATATTATGTACATACAAATTTACTTCCAAATGAATTTTGGTTTGACCTGCAGTTTTATTGGTGTAGGAAACTATAAGAGTGACAACCACCCTACCAACTCCCATCAGCAATAATTCAGCAGCCTATAGTCTTGGAAACTGCCTAGGGTCTTAAGAGATTGAGTGACTTGCCCATAGCCAGTGGGTGACAGAGTCAGAATCTGAACCCAAATCTTCCTAACTCAAAGGTCACCTCTTTTTCCTATACAGCACTTTATCTACTCACCACTAATTTTACTATCTGGAATATTCATTTCTCATATGGGTATTCTATCAAATCGTATTGTGGCATTTTATTTTTAAGTACGATTTATTTTTGTGTGATTAGGGAGCAGAATTTTGATCCCTGATTCATAGGGGAGATTTCTTGTTCCACTTTAAGAGAAAGAACTCAGTGGGAGTCCTACAGAAAGAATGGCTGTGGAACACACACACAATAGAGAGAATGCTAGTGCCTAACATATATACAGTGTGATTTAGGATGGGGTGGGTGGGGAAGGACATTTTGTTCACTAACTATTGAAAAAGATCACACTAGTGAACAACCATGTAGAACATTATAATAAAAACCTGGTGGCTTACATGGTGCTGGCCCTATCTTTTCCCATATCACACTATCTCCTCCTTCTAATGGGAAAATTATACTGGCACCAGATGATATGTTTCTAGTTTGGGGAATTTTATCAGAATAAGAGGTATTAGGGGGAAGGGAAAGTTATTCTATACTGGTAGTGGTTAGATGTATGATCAATTCTAAGTAAGTTACCCCTGAAATTGATTATTGATCTCATTTATATAAAATGGTTCAATTACTGGAGGTTTAAAAGATATAATGTTTTAACATTTCAGGCAGTTGAAATGTATTTTTCATATCCTTTCAATACTAATAATGATATGAATAAAGGAGAAAAATTTGTCAATATAGTCCTTACTACTTCAGAGATTTATTTAGAGTCCCGAGTCGCATTAATACAGTACTAATGTACACACTGAACCCTTGCCCAGAGAAAGACTCACATAGCAAAACTCAAACTAACTTCCTCATTTTTACCTCCAACATACAATAATTTTAAAACTGTGGTTGAAAGCCCTACAAATGTTGGTAGTAACAATACAGAAAAAAAGCCACATCCACATATTAATCCTTTGAGTTCAAAGGAGTCTCTTAAGCCCCTCAACTTCCTCATTTGAATATGGGAATGAGAATACCAGTCCTATTTATGTTATAGAATTATCAAGTTAGAATGAGGTAATAGTAGAGGTTTGCAAAGTTCTTGATATGCATCTAATTTGATGCACATGAAAGTGCCTTGAAAACTATTATAGCACACTATAGAAACACAAGGAATTATTATTACTATTAATATTATTATTCTCTGGTATCTCTAGGCATCAAACTCTTACTAACAGTATTGGAAACTAGAACACTAAACAAATTCTGAACAAAACTTACGGGAAGAGTGGTGTGTGCAAGTTAGTATTTGGCATTGTAAGTCCATAGAGTGTTAGCATTTAAGAAGAGGCTTCTTTCCTAACATTGTATAAAGGTTTGTTTGTTCAAAGGTCAGCTGCCTTGATCTCAACAGAGGAATTCCTTTTCACTAGGCTTCTTAGGAGTTTCCATAAGATCAAACAGTTGCCTTCTAAATACAGAAACTGTCATCATAGGGTAATTTCTTCTTACTCTCTTTTTCTATTACGTCTAAATTTTGTTTTTTAAGTTCAGCAGGTCCATTAGTTCAGAAAAGAAAGTGAAAAAAAGTAAAAAGAAAATCTTTACCTGGTAGACTCTTGCTGACCCTGAATCATTGCCTAAGGGGGCTGTAATAGAAATAACTGACTCCACCAGATAGGTCCTTTGAACACAAAGGAAGTTTATATTTTGCCTTGAGGGAAGAAAGTCTGGGGATTGAGAGCTATGCCCTTAAATAGTCGAGCTCCAAAATATTTTAACCACGTGACAAGCTGATTTTCATTGAGATAAGTGAGACTCACACACCCAAAACAAGTTCTGAGAGAGTAATAAGGGAAAGCCAAGGAAATTCCTCACTTTCTAACTCAAACACACTTCAATTAAGCATTTCCAAAACTATGATTAAAAGCCACGTAACTGCTGGCAGTAATAATTCAGACTAATCTACACACATGTTTATACAAAAAGTGATGATTTCTCCCACAGCACAGCTTAATCCTTGTTCAAGACTATGGAAGACTCACCTTCACTAAAACCTTATTCTACTATTTCTTGGTGCTTGGTTATGGTGTGGGGGTGACCTAGTTCCTTAAAGTTCACAATAGAGTAAAGCCTAACCTTTAGTGGGCTCTTACAAGATGGAAAGGTTTTGATAGTAGGTCCATAATAAACTATCGACCTGTCATTCAAAGACTGCCTTAAGTTTGGAGTGGTTCATCACTAGAAGTTTAGCCTTCACTTCATCCTCAGGCAATGTGCTGTAGTGGATAGAAAACTGTCCTCAGAATTAGGAAGTCCCAGGTTCAAATATTGCCTCTGACTCAAACTTGCTGTGGGCTTAATGTCACCATATGCAGGACAATTCTTTAATGAGACTATAAATGGCAGAGCAGGGGCTGATCTACATTGGTAGAGGGAGTTTCTTTCCTGAAGTTCCTTATACCAGTGAAATTACAGATCCAGAACAAAAACAAAAACAAACAACCCTCCCCCTCAAAACAAACAAACAAACAAACCCAAACTCATAAAACCACTGAAGGTATAAAAGGATGGAATTATTCACACTGCTGAAATGATAGATATTTCAAAATAATGAAAAACCCATAGGATCATCGACTGGATTTTAAAACTGGAAAGGACCTTCAGTCTTAACTAATTAGTTTTAACTAATTCAGCCCCCTCATTTCACAAATGAGTAACCTGAGATTTCCAAGAGGTAAAGGAATTTGCTTAAAGTCACCGAAGAAATTAGTGGCACATAATATATTCAAACCCAGATTTTCTGAATCCAAATTCAGTCCTATCTCCATTACACAAAACATACAAGAATGGTGGTGATGATATCATTTTATCTAAACAGAAGGGAGTTATCCTGGAGTTAACTGATAGAGTCATTTCTTTTGATTTTCATTGCAAATCTTCTCTCAAGTGGCTTTCTTAATCTAATGGTGATCTCTAGCTTCCAAAGAAGCCATGATGAGGGGGGATGCTTTTAATCCTACCCCTCCAGCTTCTTCTGTCACTATTTCTCACCACTCCATGCACCAGCCTAACAGGACTACTTTCTATGACTTGCTGTGAACCTATGCTTCTGCATCTCTGCATACTGGCCCATACTACATACATTCCTGGAATGCCTTCAACTTTGATTTCCTCCATCTTTGATCATTGAAATCCAATTTATCTTTCCTGACACCCTGCAAAAGGAACATCTAAAAATTCCTTCTTAATTGCTTTCTTTTGGACTTGGAGGTAAAAAATGATCTTTTCTTACTTGGAAACATCATAGCATTTTATTCCTATTTCCTTTATGTACTTTGCATGCTCTATTTTACACTCTAGTTACTTATGTGTGTCATATCATCGATACCAAATTATCAACTCCAAATAAGGGAAGAGATACATACTTGATATCTCCTCCCAGGGAGTACCTAGAAGAGCACTCTGCACAAAGCAGGTGCTTAATCAAGAATGTTGAATTAAATGGACCCATAAATCATTGTTATATCAACCTAAGTAATCTCTCAGTCCATAATGCTAGAAAGTAAATTAAGCACCTTTGGGAGTTTCATTACCTCTTAGAGGAATTGATGCAGTAATTTATTAATTGGTAGGATAATGGCCTAAAATAAAAGTTAATGTCACTTTCAAATCTTTCTAGTTTATTCTTAGTAAGTTACATATACTGGGAAAATCAGATCTAAGAAGCCCCATAGGAAAAGATCTTTCTTTCATGAGGAATTGGAGAGATTACATTGATTTGTTTCATGTTCCATATTCTTTTTCATCCATATTCCAGTCTTCCCTTATGATACAGCGGAAAACAATGCTGGATTCAGAATGAGACAGTCTGGTTCCAAGCCCACCTCTGACACTTAGTACCTGTATAGCCTTGGCAAATCAGTTAAACTCAGTGGCATGAAAGGGAGAACTCTTTTCCCCCTCTGAGAGTGTTAGACTAGATGGTTTCTGAGGTCCCTTCCAGTCCTAAATTAATTATCTTGTTGTTTTTTAACACAGTCTTACCATATTTCCTCAATAATTTATACTCACCAGAAATACTGCACATGGCTCCAAACTTCCCTATAGACTCATATAGAATATGCCTTTAAACACAGTTCTAAATGTGCTTGGAACCACATGATTTTCCATATATGACCCACCAAGTATTCTATCTTTCCCACTTCCTCATTATTTTACCCCTCCAACCTAGCCTAAGTCAGCCACTGCCTGACAAGAGCACCAAGCCTAAGACCAGGCTTGAGGTGCTTTCAGAGAAAACAGATCAATAGGCAGGGGAACACAGCCACTTGTGTAAAATATAGATTATAATTTTACTAAGATGTGATGGATCTTTCCAGGTTAACTTCTACTTAGCAGGGATTTGAGAAATAAGGTAAAAGATGATATGTACAGGTGAACTTCTTGATGGAAAGGCTACTATTAACACTTAGGAAGTTTGTTCCTCAAGCTTCCATCTCAGAGGTAGCATGGCACAATAGAAAACTACTGACTTTGGAATCAACTCCTGCCTCCAACGCTTACTAGTTGTATCACCCTCCGGCTCCTAACAACCTCTCTGTGCTTGTTTCCTCATTTGTAACACAACGGGGCAGGCTTTGGTCTCTAAAGTCCCTTCTAGCTCCAAAGCTGTGGAATCAATATTATTACTATTGATAAATTATTATCTTTAATTGAAATTCAATGATTCAGTCACCATTGAATTCTGGCATACATTTCCTAGATTGAGAAATGGAATTTACTTACTGGAGGGGAATCATAAAGGCTGTGGTACTTAGAATCCCAGTCTCCACCATCTCAATAGCTTGTTTCATTTCCAGCTTCTTATACAATGAAACAATGCTCGATTTGGGTTGATTCTCTCGGATCAAAATTTTCCGTAAGTATTTATGGTCAAACTTCTTAAACCTGAAAATGAAAAACAACTTTTCAGAAGCCAGTGAGTGAGTGAGTGAGTGAGTGAGTGATTGTGTGTGTGTGTGTGTGTGTGTGTGTGTGTGTGTGTGTGTGTGTATGTGAGAGAGAGAGAGAGAGAGAGAGAGAGAGAGAGAGAGAGAGTATCATCACCATCACTTATTCCTACTTTTTAAAACACTGAGAAGAGACCTGGAATCATAGCTGTCTTAGCCGTTTAACAACAATCCTTTCCCATCCCCCACAAATGGAGCGTTTTTAAATGAAGGAAAGAAAGAAGGAAATGATGGCCCACTGGCCTGCATATATTGGAAATCAACTAGACAAAAGGAAGGGACAAGCTGCAATCAGGGCAAAAACTGGGAGTGAGTGGGGAATGGGGGAAGCATAGCATAGCTCAGCTCCAATTGTAAGAAAAGAAATGAGGGTGTGTTGAAGCTTTTGAACAAATGTTCTATTCTAATAGTACATAACAGCAGCAGCTGCACTTACAGTAATACTGGCCTATTCAGCCAGACACCAATAAGTTTAAATGGCCCGGTAGTTACAGTAGTTTTGCCCCATTATGTTGCAGATAATTTTGAATCCTGCCAATTAAGAAAAAAAACAAAACAAAACAAAAATTCCAAAAAACATATGTCCTGACAGTCTGAATGACAGAGAGATTGAATAGGCTGCACGCTGATTTGGTGCTGATTATTCTACTGCCCCCCTTGCCCATTATAGACTGAGCCTCACATCAAGCATGTGGTCCAGTTTGCACTCTGGTATGTTTTAAGTGGCAGTTATCAATCTTTCTGATAATTTTCTATTCAAAGGGCAGCTTATATGCCTCCTTTCTTTTCCAGAAGAGGGCCCAACTTTATGTGATTATAGGGTTACAGAATTAAAACTAGAAGGAACCTCAGATACCATCTGCTATCCCTCCCCCCATTTTATCAATGAGGGAACTGAGACCCAGAAAGATTAAATGATTAGTCAAAGTCATACAGGCAGTCAGAGGCAAGATTTCAATCTAGATCCTCTGACTCCAGAACCAGTCTTCTTGATGATTTCTAATGCAGATGGACCCACTGAGGCAGCTCATTCTGTCTCTGCAGAGGCTAATCATTAGGAAGTTTTTCCTGATATCAAGTTTAAATTTCCCTTTTTGTAATTTCTACCCATTGTTCCTAGGTCCACTCTCTGAGACCAAACAGACCAGATTAATCACCCTAAATCAGTAACCTACAAAAATGATTTTCATCCAGAAATCCTTAGGAGGCCTACCACAATCAACCCCAAAACATTACCCACCCAAAAGACTAGAGTTTGCTATGCATGTGCCACCACCATACCATAGCTATTCATAGCTAAAGTTGTGGTCTCCCTCTTGGCATCCCAGTAGGGAAAGAGGTCACAGGAAAGGTCTGAAAAGTTAACAGAGTGACTCACTCCATTCCTTTGAGCCTACATTTTGCTATAGCCATCACTAAATGGGTATTTTTTTAAAACTCTATAACTCTAAGTTTCATACTATCCTCTAGGAAACAGTATTCTGAAATGAGTTTATTCAAATAATGAGATCTGAAAATGGGATAGTGTGGAGAAAAGGGAATTTGAAAATATGTGCCTCAGAGGTTATCTAGGCCAGCATTCCAGCCACTATAAAAACCTCTTCTACTATTCCTAGAAGATGGGCAACTTGCTCCTGGTGCCTCACAGGACAACTGGTTCCATTGTTGGACCTTTTAATCAAAACTTTCTTATGTTTTCCTTTTCCCTTTCATATTTTTTTTTGGGAGGGGGGTGTCTGGATCTGTTATTTCCCCAGAAATAACAGATTTTTGCTGAACAGCAAAAACTCCGTCCATGGTGAAAATTAGCAATAAACAGCTTTGTAACTTCTATTCCTAAAGAGTGACCAGGGACATCGAAAGTTAAGTGACTGGTCCATGGTCACAGAGACAGTTCTTGAAAATTATTCTACCCAACTCTAAATACTTATCCATCTACTATGCTATGCTTCATTTTTTCCCCTCCTAGTTAAGTTAAAATCTATTGGGATTTGGGGAGAAGGTGGTTCCCAGCTCCTCTCTACCAGTTTATCCCACTAAGCCCCTAGTTTCATTTGTAGTTGACCAACAAGACACAATTAATGAACTTGTTATGTGAATTTCCTTGGAAGTACAAAGGACGTAGATCTAGAATGCATGAGGAATTTCAAGAAATTTCTACTGCTTTACAGTCTTGTAGATTTATCAGAGACAAGGTATTTAAGTCAAACGTGTGCCCTTTAACAATAGTCCTAATGAAGTAGACAAACATTCCTGAAAGGAAGATGAAATACAAGATTGTAAAGCAAGCAGGACCTCTTCCACACCCTACTGAATGGACATGAGGGCATGGCGACTAACAGCTCAAAGCACAATCACAAAGAAAATGGAATCAACCCGGAAAACTGAGCTGGGGATGGAAATCATAGAGGTGTATGATAAGACCCTCTACATTTGTCCCCTAAAATGACCACAACAAAGCACATTCAGAGCTAATAATATTGAAGAGATTCTGCTACCTTGGTTAGTCAATATAGAAGAAGAACAAGGAGAAAATAAGAGAGAGGAGAAAGAAGAGAGAGGAAAATAACTATTTTCAAAGATAGAAAGAAGAAAATAGAGTGATGAAGTCCTCAGAGAGAAAAAGATATCAGAGCAGGGTGTGTTCTACTTTAGACTTCTAAGAATGAAGGAGGAAAGCCTGCATGAGTGTGACCTATATTCTTCCAACTATTTTCTGGTCTAGCCAGAGACATGACAAAAAAAGACACTTTGTCTCCTGGTCCCAGGACTCCCAGGAAATGTAGAGTTTCATCCAATTCCTTTTCTTAGTTTGCTCCTCAGTACTTCTTTGGGTCAGTGCTGAGAAACTGCACCTTCCAATTTCAAGTCAGAACAAAATTAGACTGTGATCAATCAGTCAATCAGTCAACCCACAAGCATTTACGATGCACCTACCATGCAAATTGTTGTGCTAACGACTAATACAAAGGCAAAAGTGAAAATAACCCATGCCTTTAAGAAGCAAGGGAGATAGGTACATATGAGTATATGTGTATATGTATGTTTGTATGTATGTACATAGATATACACACAGGCATGTCTATAGAAGACATATACACGTCAAGAGAGAGGACTGACCTCAAAGCCAAAAAGATTTATTTGTGTGTTTGTTTTTCTGTCAAGTGTTAAACATTTAAATTATATGGATGTACAGACATTGGGCATGAGAAGAAAAATCAGTTTGGTGGTCAAATTACATCTAGGAAGCATAGGACAATAGAAAGGAAAAAACATCCCCAGTGTTTCCACATAAGGATGATAACAGTGCAAAGAGTAGGTGGGATTGTAAAAGGGTCTGGGTTCAAAACCCACCAAGATTCACTCTGACAGATACTCATGTGACATAGAGCAAATCTCCAACTCTTTGTGCCTTCGTTTTCTCACTGATAATATGAGAGTGTGGAATGGGATGACTTTTAAGGTTTTTTCTAAGCTCTAAACCTATCAACTAGAAATAAAAAAGAGACTAAAGTATGGGTTTTGATGTCTGACTCAGTGTGAGTCAATCAATTACATCTGATTCTGTTCCATTCCAATAGAAATGAGTCCCAGAAGTGTAGGTATGATATAGTATATGGTAAGGTGATCTCAGAGCCAGGAAAAAACTGGCTTTATGTCCCGCGTCTGATGCATACTAGCTGTGAGACCCTAGTCTGGGCAACGTTTTAAGACATTAAGTTGCAGAGAAGGTGCTGACCAATGCAGGTGAAAGGAGTTTCCTCACTTAGGAGTCCCCTACAGTCATGAAATCATAGGCTCAATCCCTATTTCTACACAAATTGAATACAAAGTAACCTTGGAGAAAAAGGTTCTAGTCATTAATGGGATCAGGAAAAGTTTCGGTTCCAAAGTGGCACTCAAGTTAATTTGTTTCGTTTTTTGTTTTGTTTTTTTGGGGGGGCAAGGTAATCAGGACTAAGGGACTTGCCCAGGGTCACACAGCTAGTTAAGTGTCAATTGTCTGAGGTCAAGTTTGAACTCAGGTCCTCCTGACTCCAGGGCCCATGCCCTATCCACTGCACCACCTACCTCTGCCTCAAATTAAATCTTTAAACACAACAGGATGGGGCAGCTAGGCGGCCCAGTGAATAGAATACCAGCCTTGGAGTCAGGGGGACCTGAGTTCAAATATGACCTCATACACTTAACACGGACTAGCTTTGTGACCTTGGGTAAGTCACTTAACCCCAATTACCCTGCCTTCCCCCCTCCAAAAAGCAAAATAAAATAAAATAAAGACAATAGGGATTCCAGGAGCAGAGAGATAGAGAAAGAGGATTCCAGGCATTGGGGACAGAGTGCAAAGGTCTGAATAGGGGAGAGTGTCATATGTGAGTCATAGAGGGAAAACCAGTGTGACTGGACTCTAGAGACTGGAAAAGAGTACCCCACTAGCTCTGGATTAGTTTGTGTATAATGAATCCAGTAAAAATAGTTGCATTATTTAAGTTCTCACTGCATATTTCCACTGGGATAGAACCAATTGCTACATTTTGTATACTTTGAGTCCTGCAAACTGGAAAGCTGGGAATGGACTAGTTTATGGAGGGCATGAAATGTCAAACAGAAGAGTTTATGTTTGATGCCAGACATCATAAAGAGCCCCTGGGATTTATTAAGCTGGGGGAGAGGGTCACATGATCAGACCTGCACTTCAGCAGTTGTGCAGAGGAAGGACTAGAAAGGCTGAAATGAGATCAAATAGAAAGCTAACTCAATGGTCTCAGCAAGAGGCAATGAGGATCTGAACTGGGATGGCACCTGTGTGAGTGGAGAGAAGAGGGCGTGTGCCAGAGATGCCAGGTGGGCACAGAAGCAACAACGTTGGGACACTGATTAAATATGCGGGATGAATGAGGAGGCGATGTCAAGGTTTTGGACCTGGGAACTGGAAGGATAGTGATCTCCTCAACAATAACAGGGAACTTCAGGAGAGGGCTGTGTTCCTTAGGAAAGTTACTAATTATTACTACATTGATGTTATTCAGCCTCCCCAAGGTGCCCAATTTCCTGGCTAGTTTAAGTCTTGGGAGATTATTCATATTGGCATAATATGTTGTTAGGAAGATTGTAAATTTGCTTTGGATCCATTGAGCCTGAGATGTCTATTGGACATGCAGTTTGAAGTATTTGATTGATGATCTAAGACTTGAAGTCCAAAGAGAATGACTAGGGCTGGATATATAGAATTGGGAGGTCACCTGCATGGAGAGGACTACGTGATCTTTGGTTGGGGGGAGGGGAGGGAGTTTATAGAGCTAGAGGAAATTTGGCAAGATCCTGGCCTTGCTTTGAACTAAGAACTTAGCTCCACAATTCTCTTAACCTGTAAAGAGTTCTCTTGACTTAGGTTTGTTGTTCTAATGAAAGCTTGTACAGGCACCTCAATAATAAGCAGGAGAATAAGGAGATGTGGTATATCTCTATGTTTCAGGGCATTGGAACAGATAATCACACAGATTTCTAAAGGAAATCATTTCCCTTTGACTTTCATCCAGTGGCCTTAGTGCTGCCCATTGGAATGGGAACTCCATGAGGGCAGAGACTTTCTTTATATCCATAGCGCTTAAAACAGTGCCTGGAATACAGTAAGTGTCCATTGTTTTCTGATTGGATTATTGACTGACTGGAGCAACACAGAACAAGTTCAGTGTCTTTTCCTTCCATAAACTTTTCAAACATTTGAAAAATAACTGTCATATATCCCCATAGTCTGAACCTGGGGAAAAATTCAGTTTCTTCACCATTGCCCATACAGGATGACTTTCAGATTTACTGATTACTTTCCCTAGATATGTTTTATTTTTATGTCTTTGCTTCTTTCTAACATGTTTATTAGGATGTTTTCTTTCCCAGGTATCATCTGCCAACAAAATGTCCAGCTTCCTTACTTGTCTCTCACTTGGTAGTGGCTCCACTGTCCACACACATCTTCAATTCCAGCTTTCAAATGGTCCATCAGCTACCAAAATTGAACACAAGGACATGATAGTCTGTAAGATGTTAATTCTGACAAATACAGAAACAAAGGTCATGCATGGAGAAAATTAGGTACCTGGCAAAATGGTCCTTTAATATTCTGAAACTCTCAGCATACTCATTTATCTTTCTAAGTACTTTACCTCCATAACACCCCAAATTGTCTTATCACTTAGTTTCATGGATTCAGAGACTGTATGTTAATTTTTTGATGATGACTTGAATTTCTAACAAAAGTTATCTGTAAAATGTTTTGTATAATAATCCAGTTGAAATCTCACCAGAAATAGAAGGCAGTTAGTGAAACCTAACTTAGACACATCCTAATAATTAAGAGAAAACTTAGATCTCTCTAAAAAGAAAGAACAAAAATCACCATTGTTAGATTTAGCTTGTTTCTTCTATAGTGAGTAGAGTCAGCTGTGTGATATAGTGGTTAGTGTTCTGGACAAGGAGTCCAAAAGATGTGATTTCAAATCCTGCCTCTGTTACTTACTAACTGTATGACTCTGGATAAGTTGCTTAAATTCCCTCAGCCTTAGTTTTCTCATCTGAAAAATAGGGATGATAAAAACCCATACCTTACAGGGATTGTTATGAGGACCAAATGAGAAAATATATAGGAAGTGCTTTGCAAACCTTAAAATGCTATATTAACATTAGGTATTGTAACTACCACAACAAGGCAGATACTATTGTAGGCAATATTAAAATTCTGTCCATAGCCACTTTTGTTCTATCATTAGGCCTGTAATATATTGTTTGCATTTATCTAAAGCTGTTTAGGGAAAATAAAATGGGAAGTCTGGACCTGTGATTTCTTTGTAATAGCAAGGAAGGAAATATTCACTAGCAATAAAAATAATTGATATCTCTGAAATTTAGAGTCTTAAAGTATTCTTGGGTCACTAAGGAGGGAAATGAATTGCCCAGAGTCACTTGGACAATGAGGCAGAGGCAGAAATTTAAAATCCCGGTGTTCCTGACCTCAAAGCTGGCTCTCTATCCAACATACTACAGGACCCCTCTTTTAGAAATTGAGCAACAGTACATTGGTCTGAAGGAAATACAGATCAGCCTCCAAATGGATTTATGGCAGGAAACTTCAAAGTGTTAGCTTCTGACCTTTTTACTAAATAGAATTATAGAATGAATTTAGACCTAAATTCTACGTCAATTCACTGACTTTTGCAATGAACTAACTGTTCTCTCTCAGAGAGAGAAAAAAAGTAAAAAAATTAATATCCCAGTTCCTTTGCTGTATACATAACCTTTGGTTTCTTGTAACAAACAATGTTTTAAAATTGTACCTCTCCTCCTTCACTAGATATTCCCACATTTCCATCAAGTTCTAAATGTTTGGATTGGGATTTTTTGGAATTTCTGCTGCTCTGTTCTTTCTCTCTCTCTGTCTCTGTCTCTCTTTCTCGTTTCTGTATCACCATAAAAATATTCCCAGTCTTTCACCAAAATCCTACTCCCTTGTCTTAATGTACCTTGGGTTCTTAAAGGCCATTCTAATGGAGCACAAACTATGGCTGGTTTTACCAAGCATAAAAGGCTTTAGATATGGATCTGATGATGGAGTGTGTTGTCTGAGGATTAGCCGTGGATGATGGCCAGGACAGCCTAAGTACATCTAAGTACAGCAATGTTTATCACAAGATGGCCAAATACCAGGTCATAAAATTTTTTGTCCATAACAATTATGAAACACTGAGATGAGGCAGCAACTTACTTTGATGGAGAGCATTCCCACATCATTGAAACCACTGACTTTTTAAAGTAAGAAGTTCCTAATGCTAGAGAAGAACCTTAAAAAAAAGAGGGGCTTTGGTCAAGCTGATTTTCACTTTGGAACAGGCCAGTATGACTTTAAACCACTGCCACCATCTCTTATATTCCAGTGGAGGCTGCCCAGAATCTTGTGCTGAAAAGCCATGGAAATAGCAACGCCCTCCAGGCCACTGGCTCTACTTCTGCATCCACCCTCCACAACCATCATCCAGGAACAAAACCCCTATGGAAAAGGGACCTATCATTCCTACCTCAACTGATACTACCATTACCAGGCAGCTATCAGTTACCACTAGTGGGTGGTCCGCCTTTATAGGTCAAAGAGCAAGAATTTGCTGTGACCTGGTAATTGCCAAGACAGGTGATATAGTCCCCACCTCTTCAGCAGCTGTGGTTACTGAAGACTTTTAAAAAGAAGTCTTTACCTTGGTAATATTAAATGATTCACCATTAGAAACTGATATGATCTTATTAATGTAAGTGACATTCAACAAGATATATTATTGTCTGCCTTGCTACCTGTAAGGAGTACTGGTTGTTACCATCTGACTTGTGGCCAAATTCTATGTGCATGTGAATTCTATATGTCTTTCTATCCTTGAGAGCTGGGACTGTCTTTCTTCTCGATCTGTGTCCCTGGCACTTAGTACTTTGCATATAGTAATTGCTTAATAAATGATTTCTTATTCATTCTACAAGGCTGGAAAAATTCCTGTAATAGGAGGCCACTGGACAGTAACTCCCTAACATCACCCTACTGAAAATTTGAAAAGAGCAGTTACTCTAAGTAAGGGATAACATGATCAATGACTGATTGACCTGAGCCCTGAAGTCCAATTTTCTTAGTCATTCTGAAGCAGTGTTCTAATAACAACTGCATGACGTATAGCATCTCACTCTCAACACAGGTGGATGCAATTACTCTATTTGAGAAGGTTTGGTGGTTTCTACTCAGTCATTTCTCTAATTCTCTCTTTTAGTTAAATAGACAGCTTACACGGGTATGAAGCTCTTCATTGATGGATTCCTTTTTGTTGGTCTTTTTCACATCTAGGTATCTGACCAAAGGGCCAATGGTGATTCCCTGGAAAGAACAGCAATTTTTTTTCATTTTATTATTCCTATTTAAAAATCAGAGATGAAAATGAGAAGGTAAATGAGATCATATAATTTAGAGTGGAAAAGGACATTAGAGATCATCTAGTTCTTTTAGAGACAAAGAAACTGAAGCACCGAGAGATAAAATAAAATTTTCAAGGTCACATTACCAATAAGTGGCAGCATTGGGACCTGAGCCCAAGTCATCTATAATGATTGCACTAACCTCCGAACTGTGCTAAATGAAGAAGCCCCAGGGAAGCTCAAAGCACCTGAAAAACCCAGTCAAATTAAGGTCAGCAATAATGGATAAAAGTCCTTTTTCCCTTTTCCTTTTTAAGAACTAGCTGCCATTCCCCAGGAGTCTTCCAACTCCCTTCCTCCTCCTTCAACTCCCCTCCCAGGAGGAATCAGCACCAGTCCCCAGTTCAAGGCTTGCTGTTCCAGTCTCCCAACACTTAGTTCTGCTCCACACTAAGAACCCTATAAAATCCCATTAGACTTTACAGTTTTGGGGCAGCTAGGTAGCACAGTGAATAGATCACCAGCCCTGGAGTCAGGAGGACCTGAGTTCATATCTGGCCTCAGACACTTGACACACTGTATGACCTTAGACAAGTCACTTAACCCTAAATGCCTTGACTTTCCCCCTCAAAAAAAGAGACTTCACACAGTTTTGAGATGCCCTATTCTATCTGAGGCCCCAGTACAATATTCAATTCTACCTGGGTCCTGGTGGACCCATCCACTATTCTGTATCCAATTCTTCCTGTTAGTCCTTCATGTTGTAAGTGTGCCCTCTCAATAAAACTGGCTTTTTTTTTTCTTACTGTAATGTTTCATGTTTCCTTGCACTAAACTATTGTTATTCCAAATCTTCCAAAACCTGTATAGAGACATGATGCTTCCTAAAATCAGTGGTATTTCTACTTCAAGAAATCTATGGATTTACTTAATACCCTAGTTTTCTGGGACTAGACTCTCAACTGGAAAACTTCCTACATTATAAAATACAAGAAGGACTGAAGAGGTCATTTGAATCCAATCTCTCCTTTTATAGCTAAGGAAACTAAGATCTGGGAGAAGGAAAGTCCCAGGTCTGAAACTATTTAGCAGAAAAACCAGAATTAGAATTTGGAACTCCAGTGTCCCTACTGAGCTGATTATCTGGTTATTATTATAAATTATGATACTTTACTACAATCAATAAGTCTTTCATTATTATTAAATACCGTAACTAATCATGCTTTTATCGTTGTTTATATTATTTTACACATTATTAGAATTAATAACAGCAAAATAATTAACTAATGTATTCAATGGGGATTCAAGAGTCCAAAATTCTAGTCTTGATTCTACCATTAACTACTTTTAATAATAATATACAATCTGAGCAAGGTAACTAATTTTTTTAATTTTTATTTTATTTCATAAAGAAGGTATAAAATTTTCAAATTAATTTTGAATTAATTCTATAAGGAATAATTCTGAGTGAAACATGAACTAGCAAGGTATTGGCAACTCTCCTTTCTAGTATTAACTGGGATCTTAATATTAGAGGGGTCACGTGGAAGCCACTGTGATCCCGTAGGTCTTAGTACCTGCTCTCTTCTCAGGTTATCTTAGATTTATATACTCTATACAACTCTCTACGGTTGCACAGAAGATGCTGACCTGGATTGGTGGAGGGAGTTTCCTTACCTAGGAATTCCCCTACCAGGGAAATCACAGG